>JAAGNO010025889.1:17533-45404 GCA_033439905.1 Ceryle rudis
GACTGGTGAGAGTGGCAGAGCAGTGGACCAGGCTGCCCAGAGAGGTTGTGGAGTCTCCTTCTCTAGAGACTTTCAAGAGCCACCTGGATTAGTTCCTGTGTGGCCTGCCCTGGGTGTTCCTGTGTTGTCAGGGAGGTTGAACTCTATGACCTCCAGAAGTCCCCTCCAACCACTACCATTCTATGACTCTAAGAAGAGATTTAAAAAAGAATAAAAATTATGTTCTGTTAAATACACACAAATGGTCTAGGGTATAGCTTGTTTCACACAAAACCCCAACAACTTCAGATCAGAAGAGATGCTGATTTTCTGAAAGACAGCAGATATTCTCATTCACTGTGCATCCCCCACCAATTTTACCTGACAGGGAAGGCAACAGGGAAAAATGGGATCCAAAATTTCAGAAACTGACGGTCATCTTGCACTCTGATCAGGATAGGAGCAGCTATTTTACCATCTCTTCTCATACAAGCAATGTCATATACCTTATACAGAAGCCTTTATGTTATCCTAAATATACTGGCAAAATGCTTCAAAACCACATATATTTCACAAAATTACTTTTTCATTAATACTGCTGCAAGTGAATTTGTAAGTTAAATTACGCTATTTTGCATCAATTTTGATCTATTTGCTAGTTATAGTAAATTTCTAAGAGGTCACATTCAACTGAACTGACATGCTTATATATACAGTCTAAATTTTCCACACACGTGAGGTAAATATGCACTGAAATCTCAACAGAAATTTTAGCCAGTATGCTCTGCCTCACGTTTATAATTGCCTACTGACTGCTTGTGACCTTCCCCGCATATTAGCTATGTCAGCATTAGCAACAAAACAGACATTATTTCTACTAGAACCTAATTCTTGTTACTGTAAATTCTCCAGGTTTTTTTTTCTATTAATTTCATTTTACTTTTAGTGACACTGCTTTAAAGTGTATCACTTTGCATGTCCTCAGGAACATACCAAAACTAGAAAACATTCTAGCCTAAGGCATTCCTTAGGGTGCCAGTCTCCATCCTTTCACTAGACAGTGTACAGAGCATTAGTCTCAAGTCCTTCACATCCCTTTTCTGCTCCTCCTGCTTTGTCGTTTCCAATCAGTCACTCAAATAAATAGTAAATCTGACTAACTTACTCTCTCCTCTCCCTCTTGAAATGTAGTAGGTGGTAAGGAAAGGAACTGTTTAGTAGCTAATGGGATAGACTTTTTAGAGCACCCCTAACAGGAATACCATGTACAACTTCACCTGCCACAAACAGCACTTTTCCTGTCAAAAGCATTCCCACTTTCTTTTGCTGCCAGATGCTCATTCCTGTCCTTACAATGACCCCTCAAGCTGTGGGAGACTGTTACAAACACCTCAGCAGCATTAAAAAAACAGTTAGGTTTATCACAGATTAACTCTTTCACCACGCAGCTGATCAAAGTATTTTGCTACCCTCTCACATGAAGTTGCATTAAAAAAATATATATACTGCCAGAGAGAAGGAACTGTTTATCTGACAGCAGTTTTGGCTTATGCCAGTTGAAAGCATATGTGAAATTGCAGCCTCGCTTCAGAACTGTGGCTAGAGTTCAAGAGCAAAGCACTTTGGGAAGAGATAATACAGAGCTGAACCTCTGTTTAAAATTAAAGAACTGAGATCACATTTCATTTTCCTCTCTGAGAAGTTATGACAAACTGGCACTAAGGCAAATCTCTTCACCATAACAACAAACTCAGCCATAATCAAGGAAAAGTGCAAGATTTTATAAATGTAAAAATATTATTCATAGCTAATTCAAAAGACAGTGCAGGTGTACAAGAGTACAGAACCAAACTGGTTTAATCAATTGGACAGTGAAAATCCTTTCCAAAAGATTCATTATTTCATTGTTATAGAAGAAACTGGTAGTAATGCTTACACTTAAAATTACCCATGGCTTTTCATTACACGATCCTGTTAGAATTTGCCTTTAACTTGACAAAAAGTTTTGGGACCAAAAATCTCTCATGTCATTTGTTAGCTCACACTAATGTTCTGAAAAGTGTCAGATACAAGCAGACCAACTCCCTACAAAAAATGCAGGAAAAACAGTAAGTTTACTCACGTTAAAAAGTCTTAGAGCTCAGCTCTTTCATTAAAGCCTCCAGCACCTCCCAGTTCTGGAGAAGGAATTCCGTTTACATACTCTAGAATAGTCTCCCAGGAAACAAACGGCAGTTAGGGCTAAGAAAGAGGTTATACTTTGAAGTCTTAATATAAATTAGACAAGCTGAATTTCTGTAAGTGTTAGTATTTAACATAAGCTTTAAAGCTTGCCTTGAGGGTTTCTCTCAGTAGCATGTGCTAACAACTGCTGAAACTGAAATCACTAGGCAGATTAGTCATAAAGAAGAGAGATTCCTGTGGCTTCACCTAGGTCACTACTGCAAAGAAAAATCAATAAAGTTACCATGAAGTAGTATGAACACCACCATCTTCAGGTCAATACAAGAAAGAAGTTAATGAATGGCATCAGAATGAATACCATCATATAAAACAGGCTTTCATGTTAGGTCAAACTTCCACCATCAAATTAAAATATTGTTTTACTTAATAGAATAGGTACTTCAGGAAAGCTGAAACAAACGCTATTCTTGAGGCTTCTGAAACTTCCACGGTTATTTGTGTCAGAGCTGAAGAATGAAAATCTGCATTTCCTCTAGTTTTTAAGATATTTAGCCTAATTATACATGGTGTTAAGACATAAAAAATGAAATTCTAATGACTGTCCTTGCAAAGT
The DNA here is from genome assembly GCA_033439905.1 of Ceryle rudis. Lineage (NCBI taxonomy): Eukaryota > Metazoa > Chordata > Aves > Coraciiformes > Cerylidae > Ceryle > Ceryle rudis. The sequence continues at coordinate 20,310 of JAAGNO010025889.1, forward strand.
GAATCCTCATCTTAGCAAGTCAGGTTTATTGACTATTCATTTAACATCTTTGTATTTGCATTTTTTGAGTATGAAATTTGCCTAAAAATTATAAAAAATACCAAACAACTTTACTCCTTCCTTATAATTTCTTCAGCAATTAATTCTAGTCTTTTTCTCTACCTAAATTTTTTAACAGCAGAACTATTTAGAGACCCAGATCATGATCTGATAAATCTGTACAAGCACAAGAAAGATTGTCCTTACCTCACAACTTCTGAATGCTGAATGAGTAGTATCTTAACTCCCCTGTACTTGAGTGTTTGGTTTTTTTAAGACAGTGCAACCAGAACTAAACATAGTATTCCTGCTGAAGTCATGCAACTTACTTACATAATGACATTATCAGATTTCAGTTCAAAGAGCAATTATGACATATTTAGCATTTGTCTACCCTTGAAGAAGTATTGCTGATATGGTTTTACTAGTAGACTAGAAGTCTCACCTATTTGTAAGATTATTGATATGCTGATGTGTACTCTCATTTTTGGCTTTTTCTTCTGTTGTTGACATAGCCTTTCTAATAACCTCTTGACAGTCTTATCATAAAACCAATTTGCCATTTTGCAACTACAATAATTTCAAGTTAAGCCTGTTTTTATTCCTTTGGGTATTTTAGCAACTATTATGCTAAGTGTCTTGCACGGAAGTTTGTCTTTCAGAGTCCTGATTTATATAGCCTCTCGCCCACCATAACTCTCTCCCCTACTTAAATAATTTATGAATTGTTTATGCATGACGCTGAAGACATTCACAGAAATTAGCAGCCTAATTTCTAAGGCACAGAAAAATCAAAATTTTTTGAATACTAGTTCATAGAAATGTCTACCAAAGGTTTTAGAAACAAGACTGCAATGAAAAAGAGTAAGTAATAAGAGCCAGCCATAAAGTGTCATTTAAATGAATATTATTTATTTATTTAAAACCATTTACCACCTTGATGAGAATCACTGCCTCCTACAAAACCCCAACCAAATGTGTTAGAATCTCTCGTCTAACTTATTCTTCCGAGGTTTTCAGCTGCACAGACTGTGTACATTGGTAAAATTTGTATCTCAATATGGTATCAAAAGCCAGATAGCATGTTTTCCTGCATAATCTACTTGAATAAAAATTAAACAAAGCCAATTTTAATAATTACTTGCAAACCGAAGGAGTTAGGAATCCTAATAAGCAATATAAGAGTCATTTCACAAGAAGATTTGATCAGCACTGCATAGGCAGGTATGTGAACTCTACCCTGTGAGTGCTTGCTGGGCAGGACTTTGTCCTCAGCAAAGAATGGCTATGTGTTTAACAGAAATTAACTACTCTTTCTAAGGCATTACCACTACTCACATTTTATTTTGGCAGTGAAAAGTGTTAATACTGTTGTTTAATTTACTTATCATAAAAACATTGTGAACAGCGCACAATATAAAGAAAAGTTTAAGATTACTCTATAAGGCTTCATGCAGTTACTGAGCAGGTGTAAAATCTTCAGTCGACAGTCCTCAGCAAATAACTGGCACCATTTTATACTCATACAAGAGAAAGCTTTTAATGTCACATACCGATTTCTTTTTAATGTCCTCCAGATCTTTGAGTTCATTCTCAATCTTTGTGATTAATTCCCTGAGTTCATCAAGATTAGTGCAAATAAGCTAAAAAACAAATGAACACAAACACTTGGTAATGTGGGACTTGGAAAATGTACAATGAAGTTAAATAAAATCTAAAAGCACGTTATTACTTAGTGCCATTATTTGATATTTACTTTCTTATAGCAATTTTAAATATGAAAAAACAGGACTTTTTGAAAGGAAGAAAATCTAGTTAAGAGTATACTTCACTCTTCCGACACAAAGGATATTTCTGCCTATAAGCTTCCATTGCAAAATGTAGACATTTTCTTAAAACTTCTGTGAATGAGAACTACCAAATTTGTCTGAAGTACAGTAATGAACTGGAACAGGTTTGAGTACCAAACAACTCCCTGGTGTATTGAAGTGTATGAGCTTCGGGCTATGCTGCAGTGATAACATAATTACCCAACTTTCTCATAATTTCCCAACTTTCTCCTAAACAGAACCTTCTATGTTTACACAGAGTGTTCTTGAAGGATAACTTAGACACATCTATCAAATCTACCTATTTATCTATGTTTTGAAAAGGTATCACATTCTTCTTACAGCTGTCTTTAAAAAACAGCTTTTTACATTTTTCATAATGGATGCTATTTTATTTTAAAAAAATTAGTAAGTGAAAGTAATCTGGATGTTTTGGTATACCACCATTTAGGGGAATTAAAGACTTAATAAATGAAATTACTAAGTTGTTAAGTCCTTTCAGGTTATTTTATGTTAAGACTTGCTTCTTTCTGAACACTCTCAGGTGGAAAAGTTTTCATTACTACTGAAAACATGTTGAAATAATTTAAGAAACACAAATGCAAACAGGAAAAAAATCCAAACAACAAAAAACACCCTCCAGCCCCCCAAATGGCTTTATCACACAAATACTAATTATTTTTTTCCCAAACCCAGTATTTCATAACAATATCTTTTCTTCAATTACACGACACTTTAGATTTGCAGCAAATTCATATAAAAACACCCTTTATATCAATACTAAAAAACAAAACTGACACTTCTAGCAGAATAAATAAATTTCATAAACCTTTAATGTATACATGCCATTATCTTCATAATGCTTATGTACATTTGAGAGCACTGGGCAATTGGAGTGACACAAACTAAAGATTTATCATGTTTATCGTTTATTTTAAAGATTATCGTGTTCACATGTATCAAGTTTAAAACATAAAAATAGTAAGGAAATTAGTGCTGACATGCTGTTGACAGTGTATGTAACATCAACTTGCAAAAGGTTTCTCTCAACCCAGGAAACCACACTGTTCTGTGTAACACCGCTCGGTTCAACATGTATGGCTGTCCTGCACTGAAGAAGCTCCAAATATATACAATGTAAACTGGTAGCCAAATACTGGTTTTTCTTTTCCCAATTGGCCTGCAAAGAACTCTGTGATACTGTATTACACAAAAAGGGGCAACTTTGTCACATCAAGTTGTTGACAAAGTCAATAAAAGCATGGATAAATATTTTCCTTGTACAATTATAATCCATTCCTTTGACTATATACTTGACAATTCAGTTTTTAAATTTTACCACTGTTTTTTATTTTCTCCTATGAGTCACATTTAACTCATCCTACCGTGGATCAAAGATAAAGCAGAACTCTGAACCAAAAAAAGATACAGTTTTCAGTTGCTAGAAGCTGTGAAATTCTCTCTCTAGAAAGGCAAGAGCTTGCAAAGAGAAGGTTGATTTCACTGTCGTTAGTTGAATGCTGTCGTGGGAATACCAACTCTGTGATTCTATCATAAAAAGTTCATACATGTCATCAGACAGTTCATGTGGCCAAATTTGTCACAGGTCCCAGTCATATTTCTCATTTTCAGAACAATCACTTGAGACATAAGGATCCCATTTGCAAAATTGTTATTGTGTATCAATCAATCCAAACAACATCAATGGGAAAAACAATGCAAGTATATAAAGTTTATTTGTCTTAGGGCTGGAGGTAGCAGGGAAGAATAATCAAATCTTTAAGTCCCAATATTCATCGGAAGAGGTGTAAATTTGAGGCTAATATTTGTATGTCAATAACCAACTAGTAAAACGAGGAAGGTAACAGCAGCTTATCTTAAGATTTACCTTCAAAATGAGCTTAGTGTTCGAAACTCTCCAATACTGTACTGAAAACCACTATAACAAAGTTCAAGAAGAAACCTGTAGTTCTTCATTCACAGTAGAATTTGAGGTGAAGTACTAAAGATGCACTGTGATTTGGAAGAATTCTGAGACTTCTCTCAGTTGACATTTCTCATCTTACAGAATGAAGTCAGAATTTTGGAGGAAATATGAAAAGAACAGTAATAAAAAAGTGTAGAGTTTTCTGATTGATCATTTTGATATGGAATCTAGCTGCTGTTTGTCCTAGTGAGACTCTAATATATGTTTCAGTGGTTTTTACTCATGGTTTTTAATTGGTTGAATTTAGTAATTCTATTCTCTGCAAACAACACTAAATTCTTTTCTAAATTGTTTTGCACATTTTAACAGGTTAAGTTAATGCGAAGGGAGAAAGAAAGGTCTTAATGTTACAGTCTAATCATTCTGTCACATTCTGATAGCTCACTGGTAGTTTCATATACTGCTCTTGAAGAATATGCCTTCTAATAATTTATCACTAGAAAAAGAATCTGAAGAGAGAAAATATGTCTGCTTTATGACTTATCAAAGGTAGTGAGAGATGAGTTCCTATTCTCCAGAACACTACCTCTCCAGAACACTGGTGGTTTAAAGATTCAGGCTGTAAATATTTCCATTAACATTCAAGTTATGTAATTAGTTACGTACATGCTGATTACAACACAGACATTTTCACATCAGGCACAGTACTTACTATATATGGGCTTAATTTTCATTGGCAATAAGCATCCATTTTTCAACTGAATACAACACAAGCTTCAGGTATTCAGTATTCCAGGAAGTTTTCAAATTTGGTGTTCAACAGGAAAGTCCTCACTTCCCTATTAGGTTACAATTTCAGGCCACAGTAATCTCTCAAAGAACCTCACCGATGCCTAGCGCATCAAGAAGGAAATGATGTTTGTAAGGAAAGACAAGAAAACCACGGTCTGTTCCAACTTGGGACTCTCTTGTAATCCATTTCTCTGCATTTATAAACTTTATCATTATAAAAACAAATCTAATCTGTGGATCTACTCATAAATAGAAGCCTAGTGTGCTCCCCTAGATCACTGATGATCCCTTCTTACCCTGCTTAACTTTAGCCAATCTTTTATGCATAATTTTTGGTCACTACGGTGGGGTCTCATGCTTAACTTCATGTTATTTGTGTAATAGTTGTAAGTTATACTTTTATTTCCTATGAACCTGCTCTTTTATTGCTGCCATCTCCATGTGGAAAATGTCCACGTAGTCCCTTTTTGAGATAAGTATTTAATATAAACCATAGCTCATAAAACTGAAACTGTTAAGCAGTTAAACAGAAAAGCTGAAGTTAGCCCAGTTCCTTAAAATGTATGCATTCCTTTTTTTCCTTAGTTATATAGTACATGTAGGTCTAAATAGCTACATGTGTATATATGTGAGGGAAAAGACTGAGACAAAGCACTTGTTACCATACGTAAATATACTGTATAAGTGGAAACGAAACCCCCCAAAACTGACATTAATGTCCCTTCTGTACAGCAATCTGCAATTTCTTTAAAACCTTAATAAGCATCAGTAAGAATATGCCTGGAACTCAGAATTTCTTTTAGAAGGAAATGCATAACAGCCAAATAAATCCTGATCTATGAAGTTGTAAACTCAATTAATGAATAATTTCCAAACTATTAAAACCAGGACTTTTTATTTGGTAAAGAGAATGTAACTTGCATCTGCTTTTGTTTTGGGTTTGGTTTTTTTGTTTTGTTGTGTTTGGTTCTTTAAAGCAGCTTTCAGCTAAGAAATTAATACAAGGTCTGAAATAACATACAAGGAAGGAGTGATGTTTACTGACCTATGCTTTTACTGCTTTGTCTATGACTTTCAAAATATGATAAAGAGCAGAAAATTTGTGCAGTACATTTCCTCAGAAGGTTGTTCAAAAGTAGCATTATAAATATTAGGTTTAAGTAGTATAATTATCTCCTAACCTTTTTTGTTAATAATTGATTTTAATATATAAGTTGTGTCACTGCACATATTAGAAGATTTATTAATACTTATTTTCTCAGATTTAATATGATTTTTCAGGTAAAGGAGCTATACTTAAGTAGATCTACTCTTAAGAAATGAAGACACTTATGGCTTTTCTTTTTCTACGTTTGTAGGCTGCAGGCATCTATAACATCTTAGAAATTTTCATTTATTTACTTTCTTTCCAAAGGAACTGATGTTTAGATATGAATAACAATTTTCTTTTGGTTTGGTTATACCCTTTCTGGCATACCTCACAGGGCCTGTACACACTCAAATTTCTTTACCATTAGAAGAGCCAAAATTATTTTGTTACATTTTAACTAACATTATGGAACAAACTGATTCAGTGTGAGGGTTTTACAGATTTAATGTGGGTCTGTTGCTCAGAACATCACAGACTGATTTCCAGGAAAAAAAAGTGTATAGCTAAAGGGTAACTTCAGCTCAGGCAGGCATACATACACAAACTGTGAGTTAGAACTGAAGTGCTGTAACACTTCTATTACAGTGCCATAAACCCACATTATCATAATTAGTGCTCCTTTCTTAGTACTCTCTGGTCTAAAGGCCACATGCAGAAAAGGGGTAAAAGTTGCAAACAAGATGAGCACAGAAGCCTACAATTTTTTTGCAAGTCCTTCAGTAAATCAAGCTAGATATTAATTTGAAAACCATAGTGTCATACCTCATACAAAACCCAGGTAATTTTATCCCATAAAATTATATCTACCTTAGTTTTTACAGGTTTTATCCTGTAACAGACATAAATCTGGTACAGATTTATCTGGGATCTTAAACAATACCATGGAGCAGCCTCTAAGTTACATACAATAAGAAACACTAAAACATTCTCTACCAAGAAAATGTGAAATGAACTTTTTAAGACACTATCACATTAAGCCTTTTAAACTAGAAGAAGGAAATTCATCTTTGATTAGGATTTCCAAGGTCTCTATCAGAAACGAAAAGATTTTACAAACATTCAGATTCCAAGTGCTTAAAACAAATATTAAAATAATTTACCTGAAATTCTGGTATGGTAGACTTTGTGACACCTTTCCTCTTCTTTGTGATTGGTTTTTTAGATACCGATTTTTTTCCTTTTAAGATTAAAAGAGAAAAGCTTCATAATGCTGTTTTTTTGTACTTCATTAATAAAACCAAATTACATACAGACTTGAAAGTTCACCTAAGTAACTATAAGATGGCTGACAGTAAGTCATGTAAACATGGTGAATCAGAATTAGACTCAATAAATGAAACATTAAACAAGTAGCTGTGCAGGGCTGTTTTTTGCGGGGGAGGAAGGTAAAGGGAAACATGAAGAAAAGAACAAACCCACTACAATGCCTGTAACATACCACCTAAAAATTTAAGTCATAAAAGAAACACACACTACTGTTCTGAAAGGAGTGAAATCCAGAACTTACGCCACAAACTTAAGAAATACAGCATCTTACCTGCAAGATTTGTTCTTTGACACTGTGATGTGAACCACACATTAGGCTCTTGGACCTCTGTATCTTACAGCAAAAAATACCCTCAAAGCACAAGTAATACCTAGAAATCCCCTAATGAACACATTTAAATTATCATTGAAATCAGATTACTGATACTTCTTTTCTGCCTGTGGCAAAACCTAAATTTTGTAAGAAAGAAGACACCTTCCTATAATGACCTTCACACCCAGCTATGCAACATGAGAACATGGATGTAACTGAAAACCTTCTTGAAGGTAAAGAAAGTGCTTTACTGCTTACAGAATCCGGGTTCACAAGTCACATACATTTCTCAAATCAAGTAGTTACATCACCAAACCATATATGCAAGATAATGGAGTTTCTTACATGGTTATTTCTACATTATCATGGTAAATTCAAATAAGCCCACTTCTCACCTGTTCATTCAGAACAAAGCCAACACTCTGTGAGTATTACTGTGCTCACATTCAGGAGTTTGAAACAGTAATTTAAAGTCTTTAAAAAAATTTTAAAATCATACTAAGTATGTGGAATTCATTGTCAAACAGACAGGCACTTGGTAATAACACAAGCACAGGCAGATCTGATAATTATATTAATGAAAATATTGGCAGGAATCAAATTTATTTCTCCTAATAGATGCTTGTTCCTGTGTGCAAATGTGTATATACATACACACGCACCTATTCATCAATGACTAGGCATCTCTATATTTTCAGTTTGTTACACTGAGTTCCCTGAACATCTTACCTAAATCTGTAATAAAACCCCCAAACACTTAGAAACAGAGCACAGTGCTTGAAGGATCTACATTTGAAACTCCACAAAACCAAATAAAAAATATCAGAAATCAATTCAGATTTGAAGCTACATATACTGCATACATAATAAAATTTAAGGAGCCCTCAACTACCAAAAATAAACAGATTTCACATTACAGAACAAGTGATAAGACAAAGAAGCACATTTATTAGAACAATGACCCAAAGGTTTGGCAATAGGCAAAAAAGTCAGCATTTCTGTTATATATTTTATGAATCCAGCTGCACTGAAAACATAATTGCTACTACTGAGAACATTACTGTCCACTTAATGAACTAAAGCAGACATCTAATATAAACTTTCTTGACAAACTGACTCAAAAGAAGTTTGGTCACATGGTGGCTGCTTCTTATAGACCTGTAAAAGAACATCCATGTATACTGTCTTGCTTCTTTGCAAATCGAAGATTTGAATACAATTAAAATGAAAATTTTCATTTTATTTAAATATTTTCAACATGCTTTTCAGTAAATATTTACTTGAATATTTTCAGCACCAGGTGCTGTATGATGCAGTGTATTTAAAAAAAATAAAAGAGTTAACAGACATATACTCTCTTTTCCCCAATACTTCCTTCTGAATAAAAGGTAGAAAGCATTGTTAGGAAGAATTATAATTATTTATCAAAAAAGAAAGTAATTATTTCTTCTGTCACAGCAGCATCTGAAAAGCATGCAGTAGGGGAGATATGGGGTAACAGACAGAACCACAATTAAAGAAAAACTGACTGGGAGCACAAGGAAAATGACCCTTACCATCTGTGCAAATTGAGTCAAGGAGTATGTCTTCGAAAATAGAGTATCACATATGGGTTATCATAAAGCACACCTACTAGAATATATGTACCATGAGACACAATTCTGAAGCTGACATCTGCCTTGAACTAAGAATATTTCTGTACAGAGTAGAACCACAGTCTCTTTCCCACTTTTGATTATACATACTAAATGACCTATGGTACAGGCACATATACCAAAAAAGTAAGAAAACACTACAGATTGGACACACAATGGGACAGAATTCACGTATGCAAACTAACTTTGGCAAACTCATCTACTACCTTAATAACATTCTTATAAAATACCAAATCAAAATTCAAAAGAAGTTACAGCAATAGTATTGATAATCTCTCTTTTTTAAAAAAAAGTATCTCTAGTTTTCCAAAAGTAATGTAATCTGCCAACTTCTAAAAGAAAAAATGCTTCTGACAGCTGCTAGACTAATTTTGAATCACAGCACACTGTACCATTCAGAGCACACCCAATGTACAAATATATTTAACTGCAGACTGAAATCAATCAGAGTTAGAAAACATACCAAGAAATAATGAAAAAAAAAAAAATTTCTAATGCATAAGTTCATATACATTATCCTTCAGGTCATCTATTCCGATTCATCACACTCTGCTTGCATCCAACCAATAAGTGCCCAGATTTTACTAGTCATAATTTATAAACCACTTAACAAGAACTCTACACGTAAATAAAACAGTAATTTCAGTAGAAAAATTCTCAGAGAGGGAAGGGGGAAGAGTGACTCAGTAAGTAGATTCCCATCTCTAGAGGTCTTCAAGTCCCAATCTCCATCAAAAAAAATTAAGAGTTTCTCAAACTAAAACAAGAAGTCCAAAGAAAACAATGATCTTGAAATAGCTGAAGAGCCCTTCTCCTTCAATGGCTGCAGGTACATAAATCTGTTGTTAGACCTACCAGTTTGAGGCACTAACAACGGCCTCCCTATCTAGCAACAGCTGCAACACAGAATCATTTTTTGCACACTAAAGAAATAGTTGGGCAAGTATTCGATAAATCTTTTATCAATACTGACAAATAAATATTCTTATTGCTGTTTCCACTATAGGGCAATACTTGTAATAAAGATTAAAGTTTTACTCCTTTTTGCTATAAAGTTCAACTTCAAATACAGCCAATACTTCTTTGGGAGTAAAAAAATAAAGCTTTATACCTACTTGCCAGAATTATAAAATAACATTACTGAATTTTAAAAAATGATTTGTGTTCTAATATATACACACTGAAACTATATTAGAAAAAAAAAAACAACCCTAAAAAGAAGTCAAATGGCACTGTTCTAAATCTAGGAAACCTCAGCCTATATCATCCCTATGCAACCTTACATTCATCCACTAACCAGATCTTACCGTGCAACAATTACTAATTATGACTCTACTCTGTCTCTTCCAACAGGCTCCACATCCCAGCTGGGTTTCCGTTCACAGGGCAAGAGATTACAAGACATGTTACCTTGGATAGAAGTTCTAACTATCATCTCTTTTTCCCCTCCCATACTGCAGGAGAGGATCAGCTCTTTTTATACCACCTCCAACAGTGAGAGAGGCAAGTTGTTCCTCAGATTAGGGAGGGGACAACTACAGACACACAAGACAAGAACCCTTCCATGTTCAGTGGATGAATTAGGACTGTGCAACAAATTAAGAATCCTTTTCATTCTCTTAACAGAGAGTAAAGGGAAGATACAGTATTGTTTTATTCTTCAAGCAAACTACAACAAATCTTACCCTATAAATTAAACTATAATTCAGTTATCTGGATATAAACCAAAACTCTTAATTGATTTGAGGTACCTATAACATGCTACCAATCTCTATCTAGAGCTGGTATCATCAGAGACCAAAAACTAAATTTGTACATTCTGGACTTGGTCTGCTGAAACAAACCACTTGAATATCAAATTGAAACAAGGACACTGCCAAAATGCACACAATCTGCAGTACAGTGCAGTTGTGTAACATTTTAGCTTATCATGCCATTTTGTTTTCTGAATGCAGGAAAGTACAGGTTTTCCACAGTCAAATTACTCAAGCAAGCCCTTACTCGTCTGCCAAAAAAAGCTGAAAATCGTATTAAGCAGACACGAGTTAACATTAGCCTCAATATTGCCCTGTCCACCCAGTGTTTGGTGCCTGAGGGATGATGAGGATGGAAACCCGTGTATAGTATTAGTATAAGCCAGTAACAGAGATTAGTGGAAGAACTAAAGTGAATATGAAACAAATGCTATTCTGAAAAGCACTGAAATACCTATACTGTTTGAAGTAGTGTATTCCAGGTTTCATGTATGACTCAGTCTCAGAGTAAAGAAAGGAGTTTATACAACAAACCAAAATAAATGAGTAAAATAGTTCAAAATTGAGCAATTTTGGCATTACTGCTTTTAAATTTTTCATGGCACATCAATGGTGATCACAATAGATGGAGCAGAAGATATATGACTTCCTTAAATCAATACCACTTTGAGTTATCAACCATTCTAATCTCAATTCCAAGAGTTTGAATTATTTTATACTTTTAACTGATGGTTAAGAGCTGGTTTTTATCAATTTTCCTTCCACATTGTCATTTAGTAATTTGTTAAGCTCCTTGCTCAAAGTAAAAAAGAAAAAAAAAAAAAATCCAGATCTACAGATTTTTCACGTCTTCCTTTTAAATAATACCACTGGTGGAACACTTCTAGGATTCACTGAAAATCAACATTTTACTAGCCAAAAGCCCCTTAGGCAGCTCTGAGAAAATTCTTAGATGTTATCTGAGTTCAGTAGGTCCTAAAGATGCCTGGTTGTCATAGGTTTTCCTTTCAAGCCAAATCAGATTCCACAGGTCTTATCACTGAATAGATGCACTGGCAATTTACACTGTAACATAAAAACTAGGGCCTGGACACTAGTTATAGCACGCAAAAAACCCACTAAGGAGATTGGATATAACTAAAACAGAAGCCATCTCAACTTGGTCTTCCTATCTGAGCATGAAGAAAGGGGAAGAAATAAATGATATTTCAGATCTCTTCTAGTCCTATTTTAGAGGCTTAGAAATGTAACCAAATAAAACACTAAGCCTCAGAAATTGTCTTGACATTTATAAATCACCTCAGCAAGGACAATGCTACTCCTTTATAAGTTATTATAACAAGATAATTTTGATTTTAAAAGAGAAGCATTTTTCCATGTAGTAAAACTTGTTATGAACTATGACATTTGAGTCCTTGTAGCTTCCCCTTGAAGGACAAGCATAATTTTAATGAATGCTTCAAATTATAAACTAACAACATAGAGCAATTTTCAATAAAAAAGTATTTAACTAAAAGTATTTTTTAATAACAATGCCATTTTTATCCCATATGCAGCAGACTCTCATTCTGCTGGACGGGGAAAGAGATGTTTTTGACTTCAACCACTAACTCAGTAGTATTTGCTACAACAAAATAAAGTTAAATTAGTTCCCTCTTACGGCAATAATTCCTGTTTTCTCATTACATTCTAGCAGCAACTCCACTGTTCTCAGATTGAAAAACTGGCCCTGTATTTTCCTGTTCATAAATATGTAAGGTACATTTCATGCTTTTCAAAGATCTGGCAAGCAGTGAACATGTCCTGTTTTCTCTTTGTTATCCTAATCTTCTACTTTGCTCCCAACAGCTCCTCTTTTAGAAAATGTAACCTGCAGTAAACTCTAAAATGAATCACAAATCACGGAATAGTTTAGGTTGGAAAAGATCATTAAGATCACTGAGTCCAACTGTTAATCCAATGCTGCCAAGATGACCACTAAACCACATCCCTCAGCACCACATCCACATATATTCTAAATACCTCCAGGAATGATGACTCCACCACTTCCCTGGGGCAGCCTGTTTCAGTGCTTGACAACCTTTCAGTGAATAATTTTTTTCACAATATCCAACTCTATACCTCCCCTGAGGCCATTTCCTCTTGTACTATTGCTTGTTAATTTTGGAGAAGACGCCAACCACCACCTTGCTGCAGAACTCCTTTCAGGTAGTTAGAGAGAGTGATAAGGTCTCCCCTGAGCCTCCTTTTCTGTAGATAAATTATTATACTATAGACTTTTGAAGCTTCTACACTGATACAGCATATGCTTTAAATAGTCAGAAAAGCAAAGCAGGTCTGAACAAGCGCAATAATGTTGATTTACAGAACAATGTAAGTAAACCCAACAAAACCTCAGTGGTACATGTTTCTAAAGAGGTACATATTTCTGTCTGCTGCACTGACACTGCATCTTACTGCACCGAGTACATTGGTACAACCCGATAGAATACCTCATCTGATGTTTTCAACACGGTTAACAGGCTGTTCCAAATCTACAAGCTAAACACCACTGCAACAAAGTTTTCACAACACTGAAGACGAAAGTGAAGATTAAACTTCCAAGAACAGTATGCCAGACACCACAAAACTGCTGCCAGACTGTTAAATTAATTTCTTCACATTCAAGCAATGCTTTATTTCATTCACAAAACTCTAAAGAAATAAAACGTACCACAAAACAAGACTTTAAGCAGGTGGACTGCTATCGGTCTTTCAGGGAACGAGCATATAGGACAGAATTTACATTAAGGTTCTTCTGAAGGTGTGTGCTATATTGATGTTTTCTACACCAACTGGAATAAAACAGATTCAACTTACATCAACCTCTGCTTCAGGCACATCAGTTATTTCAAGCAGTCTATGGTCCCTCCTATTTTCTCAACCCTATGGATGTTCTAAATTCCATCCAATCCCAGTTTCAAGCACACAATCACAGAATTCTCATGCTTCTGTACTATGTCTTGTTCTGCAATCTTTGTTGTAACCCACAATTTACTTCAGCATAGCTTAGTCCAGATCCAACAAGCCTATCACCATTCTCATGGTCTGTACCCTAATTTATCTAACTCCAGTAATTAACATTTAAAATGAATGTACAGCATTGAAGTTGTTTACAGAACTACTCTCTCCGATTCTGTCTTTCCATTATATTCAGTACTACTCCATCAACTGACACAGAACATTGCTACAGTAATAATCATCACCTTATTTGAGATGGTGATTCAATAAAACTGTTTACATCTTCCTTTTCATAACTTCTAAGAAAACCTCATAACTATATCAGTGTTCACAACATTGCGGTACTCTCCAGTAAGTTTTGGTCACAATAGTGATGGGAATTTTTCAACTAAAAGAAATTGCACAACCACTCTATATTCATTAACAGTATCTTTTGGGTACCTCTGCTACAGCAAGTCAGGAGTATGCAAATCATATCAATAGAAACATGAACTGTGACTCAAAGTTAGACTTAGCTGCCTTAGAGAACCAACAGACCAGGAAAAAAAAAATAACCCCCCCCATCTTGTTAAAACATAGGTGAAGGTCCTTTTACATTCCTGATTCTCTCTACCTCCTGTACTTTTAAAATTCTAAAGAGTGAACATGGATATGATCAGATTTAAATCCAGTGTTTCTGTGAATTCAAAACAAGTTTTACCAAATCTCTCTCTGTTCTACACTCTAAGGGTATCTTTAAACAGAAGCCAAGATTCCACAAGAGCTTTGAGGAATACCACTTAGCCTTAAACATTATGGAACTCTATAATAAACAATAAGGAATTAGCATAAATTCAGTCCAAACCTATCCTTTTCAGCCTAATGGCTACAGGACTAACAGACACTTCACAAGCATAGGAAGAAAAGCTCTTTCTTATAATACTGCAGTGTTTTAGGAAATTTTTCTCCAATGAGGTCAAAATTTGCAATTAATAGGTAATCAGAATAAAAAGGGAAAAGCCTCAACATACTAACAGCTAAAGGACAAGAAAGCACCAAAAGAAAGAGGACACTTCATATCGTGCCCAGGACAATGCCTGCCACCTGGAGGTGCAAAAGCATGTTTTGTTCTGTTCACTTGAATGGAAATAAAACATGCTACGTAAGCAGAACTTAGACTATCAGATTCAAGAGATCAAGTAGAGACACAGAAAAGTAAAAGTGGAGAAGAGTAATTTCCAACACTTCTCACAGAATAGACATGCATGACATCTCTGTCCAGTCAAGGTTGCAAAACTGTGTAAACATCAATACAATGCATGACAGAAAACTTGGTTAATCTTTTCTAGATTTCCACCTGCACTGACATGTCCTCCTTCCTGAAACTCACAACAAAATGGAGTAATACTACATGCAGTTTTCTCTGAGGATGAAAACATGCATAATTAAAGCCTAAGTTTAGATGATTAATGGCATCTGGTACAGGTCTACAGATATATACTCTTAACAAAGCTAATTCTATTTCCTATACTAAATTACCTCTGATAACGTTAAGCTCCTTATGACACAATATGGAGTTGCATGATATTCTACTGCTGAATTTACTATTCAGTCATGTAAAACCACAAATTAATACTTAAAGAGCAACTGTTTTAACTGCCATGTTTTTAGTGGTATGGAACATTAGCTTGTTTTATAATATGCTTCTGAAACACACTTGTGTCCTAAAACACATTCTAATAAAGCTCAGCATAAAGCACAAAGGATGGTAATTGGATAAATATTCTCCATTATAATCCTGTATCAGATTAGCACTGGATGAGCTGAAAGATATAAAAAGGAAACTGACTGAAGGAAAGTTCTCTCTTGATTCCAGTTTTATTAATGAGCTTAATTTCCACTCTGTCAATTAAAAGACAGGAATTTCAAACTGAAAATCTGCCTGTATTTAGGCATTTCATTAAGCATATTACAATCAACACTACAGTTTCCTCTAACAGTGCAGGATTTAGCCTGAGATCTACTCAAGACTGAAAATCATTTAACATTACAGACTAAAAATTAAGTTAAAAATATAAGAATTTTCACTGACATTATATTACAGAATGTATTTTTATTAGAAATGGAATAATTCTGTGAGATCTGTTCATGATGCATTTTTTTAAAAAAATTTTAAACTTGTATACAGTCTTATAACAGCACTTCGAAATTAGTCGCTTCATCTCTAAAATCAAAACAATTTGTAACTATAAAAAACATCTGCTAACAGGCTATTATGTATATCAGATATCAAGATGAAGGCAAAGAGGCATCTTTTTTTAACTTTTGTTATTTTTATGACACATAGGAAAAGTAGCTATCACAGAAAACTTCTCTATCAATTAACTTCTAAAGCTACTTTCAAGTATTGCCAGTCTGTTTTGATAACAGTGGATGTCTTTCAAAATAATATTAAAAAAATGACACATGCTGTTCTAGCAGCATTGCTTGATTCATAGAAATTAGGTTTTTAAGCATGTGTTGTAAAATGAAGATGATGACCTACTTTAAACATTTCCACAGAAAAATTAAGGACACTTGGTCCCCAATTTTTTGCCCAACAGTTCTCTAAAATAAAGAGCTCTTCCTTGCAATTTGTGCTATTATTCATTGTGTTGTTGGTCAGTTTTAAGAAGAATTAAAACAGTGATACATTTAGAGAGCTAACAGTCAAAAAAGTGAATGCAAAATACATAACTTTTGCTGAATACTGTATCTCTAACTTCAACTGTAAAGTTCCTAAAATTTCTGTTCAGATGTGGGCACTGAGTTTTTTTAGAGGGAGGAGTTTGTGATTTATAAGGTAAGACAGTTCTTTGGATATTCTGCACAAGTATTTGGGATTTAAACATTACTTGTTTTCTTAGCTTTAAATTTCCACTTCTAGCAAAAATACATTGGCATCAGATCCTCTGACTTCTCTTATCCTTCAGATGATGTTTTGTTTCACTGATTTTTGGTTTCGGCTCTCTAATTTTCAGTTGAAATCCAGTGTTTTTCTGTCATCCTACATTGTTCTGAAAATAAGCCTGCTGCTTTAAAAAAATGCGATGTTTGAACCAGTCTGCTAAAATCTAGCACAGATAGCTTAGGCCATGACTCAACAGGATAGCAGGCCAAGCTTTATGGTGCTTCATACGACACCAAAAATACTGCAAATACCTGACAATTTGAACCAACTTATGGACTTGCTAACTTTACTGTTTTAAAATTGTTTAAAATTTTCTGCTGAGTTAACTGAAATGCAGATTGTCTATCACCTACCTGAAACACTTAACAAGACATTGCCTATACCTGTAATAAAAGTGCCATCTGCATAAATTCTGTATCGCAGTTGTTGGACTAAGCAGAAACATGATCAGGCCTACAGACAAAGCAGTACTCTTTTGTGATGTGACCTAAGACTGGACAGTTCCAGCAGGAATGAGTTCAGATTCATGATCTCATGTAATTATTCTGTGTTTCTTTGTAATTTGGATAAGGTAGTACCAGAAGGAGAAGAAATACTTCTACAATTGCTATGACATAAGACAGCATCGAAAACCTTCAAGCTACACTCTCTGATGTTAGCCAGACAGACAGATTCATTCTCCGAAGTGTTTTTTATAACAAAAAAATCTCTTCCAATGAATTATGGTCTCTTAAGATAAATTCTGAGAATGAATCATGGTTTAATCAGCTGATAAACCTGATTTATATGTTTGTGTCATTGAATGGGAAACCTTCACACTAAAGTTAACATCAGAAAAGTCTAATGTAGCAAGACTGTCCCACTTCACAAAATAAAACGTAATCAGCTAAGAAAACAATATGGAAAAAAACCCCAAAACATAACAAAAATTCTGTATGCTCCTAATTTTTACTGTAGTAAAAATGTCAACTTACCAGACTTGTGCTTCTTGTGTTTTGCTTTCTTTTTAATTATAAACAACTTATTCTGGATCTCAGATTTATAAGATTTGAATGGATGAAGATGAATTTCACGCTTTCTTTGCAATTCATCAAGTTTTCTCTGCAGATTTTCATTTAGAATATCCTTCAACTTCTTTTTTTTCTTCTTCTTCTTTTTTGCACGCAACTTACTTAATTTCTTATTATTTCGCATTGAGTTCTCTAGCATTGTTTCTTTAGCAGATTCGTGGTAATTTAGGTCTTGGTTGTCACGATGAGTACCATTGACATGCATTTGGCAAGTTTTCTGCGTGTTCTGGAATGGACTGATCTCAGCTTTTACTCTGGCCATTTCAGCACAACCTTGTCCATTCTCTGCAACCCTTATTTCTTCTGAACTATGTTGACCACCCATACCAACAATATCTCCTGAACTAACCAAATTCTTCAAGTTCTCTTTGTAAGAAGCAGGGGTTTTTATGTCACAGACTCTTGAGGTCTTGATTTCACAGTTAACCTTAATCTTCTTTGTAGTGACTCTAAAGCTACCTAAACGCATTTTTTTTTCTGGACAGATAACAATGGAGTCCATACTTTTTTCTATCTTGGAATGATGCATCTCTTCTCTACCACCAGAACTGACATCCCCATTGCTTTTGCTTACATATTCATGTTTTACTTTCTCCAATTTCATACGTGACACTTTTTTAACTTTGATCAGAGGAGAAGGGAATTCAGGAGCCTGAAAAGGTTTTTGTTTGTAAATCCGAACATCTGCGCCACAGAACTGTGGAAAATGAACATATGCATTCTCCAAATAGTCATAACCAAGAATTACTTCTCTGCATTCATGAATAGGCTGACCTAGCACTGCATCCTGAACGTCCTTTTGTGTTTCATACACAAAATCACAGAGACCTTTCAGCAGCCACACTTTTTGGTAGAATGGCAGCTCATGAAATCGTTTTTCCTCCAAGGGATTAAATTCCCCAAGGACTCTGAAAAACTGGGGACACAATCCAAGTTTTTCTGCAGCACCATTAGGATTGTCGGTCTGCCCTACAACCGTGTACCAGTGTTGTACTTTCTGTCTGAGTGCTGCTTCCCAAGTACTGTAAGAAAGCGTAGGCCTGCGATGTAATGTAGATCTGCGATGAGGAGGACTTAACAAAGAAGTCATTATTTTAGACAAAAAAGCATTACACTGAGGCATCAGAAGACAACGTTCCAATTCATAGAATACTATTTCAGGTAAATTTAGAATCTGTTGTGCTAAACAAAGAAAATGACCAATAGCTGGAATCTCCCACATTGTCTCCATCCTCGTAGGTGCTGCTTGAGCTAAAAGTGACTTTTCCCATTCTTCTATTTCTTTCTGACTAGCTTCTTCTGCTTCTTTTCTTTCTTGCTCTCTCAGCCTATTGAAAGAAAGTTCATGAAAATTCAGCTATCAGGTGAATGAGAAAAAAAATCAGAGAGAAAAAAATCAGAACTACAGCATGACAAACATATTTATCTGGAAGTAATAAAGAACACAGTACATAAAGTTTTAATTCAGTTTGTCTTACTTAGGATTACACAACCCATCACCACATAAAAATGGGAAATTATAGGCTTTTATTTTGATCACCACCAGTTTAAAAAAGAGGAAAAGGTAAGAAAAAAAAAAAAAAATCTGGCAAACAGCAGTAGTTTGGGTGGTTTGGATTTTTTTTAAAAAAATGCATTCCCTTCCCCACTCGCTTTTTGGCAGGATTAAGTATTTCAAAAAATTCTATCAATAAAAAAATCTCTGAAAACAAATTACAGGTAAGTCTTGCTTTCAAATGGTTGCCCTCTGGCTTGGTCACCTACCTTGTAACTCCCTTCCACAGTACACAGGTTCACATGCCTAACTGTTAAGTGCTTCATTCATACACAAAAGCCATTTTCCCTCCCACCTATATGTGTGTTATTAGTTGGTTTGCAATGGTTGTCAAAAAGAAAACAAATTATCAGGATGTGTGAAGGATGTGATGGAAAGTAACACCAGAAATAAAATGTCATTACATTAATAAATGGTTTGCCCTCACCTGAAAAACTGTATTCAGTTCTGGTCCCCCTATCTAAAAAAAGGATAGAGCAGAAATAGTGGGTATTCAGAGAAAGAGATTATCAGTAATCAGAGGCCTGTAAAAACTTCTGAAAAATCTGGAACTCTACACAAAACACTAGCAAGAGGAATCACAACAGCAATATACAAAACTAATATGATAGACTGGGAACATCTATTTACTTTTATTTGTAAATTCATGGTGAAATTTAAAGGCAAGAAGTATAAGAGGAAGAAATGCTTCCACTTCAGATAAACAATCACACTTTGTTTACCAGCTAGCTTAATAGAACGCAGGATATGTTCATCTAGTTCCAAAGTGGAAAACAGGACATATGCACAAGAATATCAAGTTACCAGGAACAGGAGGGATTTTTCTTTAATGTTTCAATGGTAAACTAACATTTTTGCTTCAAGGCATGACCAGATTCTACCAGATAGGGTTAGGATACAGATGTACTTAAAGAAAACATTTTCTGGAGCATATCCAAAGCCTCTTATATCTTTTCCTCTGAAGCTTCTACCACTGACCACTGCTAGAAACAATCACCTGCATATATCACTAATGTGACCTATTACTGGAGTTTATATGCCCTTATTTCCAGACTGCTAATCTCCAATTATATGTCTTTGTATGCAAGTAGCACTTAAATACCATGTATCCATTCAAAACATGCGTGCTTTCAAATTCAGCCAAATGGTAATGGCACATTAAAATCTTTCTTTTGACAATATGAAGCAAATAGTGGCTTCTAGCATGAAGAATGTGTATCTGAAGCATTGAGTAGGTATCTCAATGTAAAAAATGCAACACATCTAACTTAAACCCCATTTTAGTATCAATGCAGGAGAAATATGCCATAACCAGACACTGTGTATGCAAAATGGCACAAAAGATTCCACTAAATACTTTACCGTACATAATTAAATTAGATTCCAAGTGACTTTTAACCATAATTTGAACAGAAATACCACATACATGTATCCTTTTTAATTATGTACCTATCAAATGCAAAAAGACTCATGTAAAGCATTAAAAATTAAAATGTAAAAGCACACAGGTCTGTAAATTCTTAACTTCACTCTCCCAATGCAGCATTAATTCAACCACATAATGAATAGGCTCTAAAGACAAAATCCCCCTTTGCAGCACTAGTTTAAACATACAATGAATGAGGTCTAATAACAAAATCCCATTTGCCATTCTAGGTGAATAAACCTGTAAATTAAACAATATTACTTGCACAGGAAAAGTGTGCAATTTTTAAATTCTGACTTCTGTTCTTATGTGTTAATATTGAATTAATATATTAAAACCAGCTAAAAATAATAAATAATAATAAAAACCCCTGCAATTGAGACAGAGGAAGAAACTATAGTGAAAAGTGTTCTCAAAAATTAAATTTCAAATCACTCCTTAGTCCTACTCCCTCCTAACTGTAAAACATACTTCCAAATAATCTGTTGCCTCTAACAGGTGTAAACTCCATTAAAATAGTATGGAAAGAAGCTTAAATATGAATAGACAATGAGATAGAACATCTGTAGAAACAATGACACTGCAGTATCACAATAAAAACACAGGCTGTAGATGACCTAAAAGTATCATCTTTGGAAGCAGTCTCAACTTATCAATTAAAATTAAAGTAGAATCCTCAGAATAAATACAATACCCTAAGTTCACTTCTGTCTTGTACTTCATAAAAAGACAATCATTATAAAATTTAAATTATCTTTTTAAAAAGAAAAACAGGTGTTTCACTTCCAAGAAGTTTGTCTTTTTTTTAAAGCTATCATTACGCCATACTATCTGTTGTCATTCCATTCTCAGTAGACCTTGAAGAAAAAATTGTAAATATTAGCACACTTTCATATCTTCATTACTGAGGTCTTCCTACTAGCTGTACATCTTTTGGAGGGCACAGCTTTTTCCTGGTGTGTTTTTCTGAGAGGTAGAGGGGGGTAAAGAGGGGAGAGGAGATGGGGCAAGGGAGGGAGGTCATGGGGAGAGAGAGATATTTGATATTTAGCAAGACAAATACCTTACACTCTGAGAAGCCTTTTATGCTGACAGCAATTGTAAAAATGCTTTTGTTTCATACTTCTATTTACTTTTACCAGAAATACTTTTGATGACATGTATTGTGCTTACAATAATAACACAAAACTACTCTAACCTTAAGCTGACATTTCCAGGCTAGCAAAGGACAAATGTATTTCTAGAACATTTGCAGCCACTTTACTGCTCTTGAGTAGACAAATCCATGGCACCTGACCTTAAAACTCAGCAGACCTGTTTGTTCCCCAGACAGCACCTAAACAGAGTCCAGCCATAACTCCCCACTTTTCTTACCATTTTCTCCCTTAAGACAGCAGATACATTTCACCAGCTAATTCCTTCCCGCTTGCAGCGAGAGACTTCACCTGGAGAAGGCAAATGGCATCCTGGCCTGTAGCAGAAGTAGTGTGGCCAGCAGGAGAAGTGATTATCCCTCTGTACACAGCACTGGTGAGGCCACACCTTGAGTAGTATGTTCAGTTTTGCGCCCCTCACCACACTGAGTTGCTGAAGCAAGCTCAGAGCAGGGCAACCAAGCTGGTGAAGGGTCTGGAGAGCAAGGCCTATGAGGAGAGGCTGAGGGAATTGGGATTGTTTAGTTTAGAGGCGGCTGAGGGAAGACCCTGTTGCTCTCTACAACTACCTGGAGGGAGGTTGTAGTGAGGTGGGTGCAGCCTCTTCTGTCAAGTAAATTATGACAGGACTAGAGGAAATGGCCTGAAGTTGCACCAGGGGCACTTTAGATTGGATATTAGGAAGAACTGCTTTACTGAATGAGTAGTCAGGTGCTGGAACGGGCTGCCCAGGGAGGTGGTGGAGTCACCATCCCTGCAGGTCTTAAAAAAAACATGTAGACGAGGCACTTCGGGACACGCTCTAGTGGGATAGTGATATGTGGAGGTTTTTTTTGTTTGGTTGGTTGTTTTTCTGGTATTTTTTTGGGGGGTTGACAGCTGGACACAGTGATATTAGAGGTGTTTTCCAACTGTGAGAATTCCATGTGATTCTGTAAAATAATCTGTATCCACTAAAGTAATTCTATAGTTCTAAGAATACATTTTATACCATGAAGTCTACTGGGATACATTATAACTACAAATTCTGCATTAACATTTTGTGACCTGAAAAAGATGTGGATTATTGTTCAGAATCACATATTTTTATGTCAAATCTGGATATGATCTATGACTTTTGAGTATATCCAGAAATATGGATTTAACTGTTATTTAGTTTCATGCATCTGTTTTAAGCATGTTCCTGCAAAACTATAGTAAAATTCTTATTTCATCAGATAATGTGGTCTACTGACTCTATGGATAAATTAAAATCCACTCAAAATGTCCTTTTTCAGAACATTAGCAAGTTCAAAGATCTAGAACACATAGCTGAACACAACACAAGAGAATCTTGCTAGGGAAACAATAACCCCAATGATCTTTGATTTTTTTGCAAACTATGAGGTAGATGAGAAGAAAGATTCTCTTATTTCTAGGGAATAAAAAATGCTGGTTAACACATCAGTCAAAACAATATGACTTCAGATCTGCTGAAAATGAAGGTTACTTCCAGAACAAAAGTTAACCGATTATACAGAGGAAAAATCTGCAAAACTGTAAATTTTGAAAAGCGCTGGAACTATTTTGCTTCCTAAAGCTAATACTGTCCTATCATCACACTCCATGTTCAGACAAAGTCTCTCAAGTTACTACTGTTGAAGTATACAAGCTCATAAGCTTCATTTTCCTCTAAGTGAAGCATATCACAATCAACACTAAACACTGCCTGGGATTATATACATCTTAAATTTATGAAAACCACAAAATCCCACATAGTCAATTACATACACATTCTAAATCCATTACTTAACTGGCAAGCTGAAATGCCACATCAGTGACGTAACAGGAGTGGCAGAGATAATTTCCTTCTGGCTATCAGTGAAAGAAGCAGTGACAAGATCACAGAATTACTGTAGTTAAGTATTCTAGTAGTTTTTAAACCTAACTTTTGCATGGAAAACACTCCAAAGAGAGGTATGATAAACCATGATTGAGCTAATGGGAAAATGCTGTGGATGCTTTCAGTTACTATTAAAAGTTTCACAATCGTAAAACAACAGCAGCCTTAGTTTAAAGCTTATACAAAAAAAAAAAAGCCTTACGGAACTAGCCCCTGTAGAGAACCAGGAAGATATAATTATTTTAAACCAAAACAAAATAGTTTTTCCTATTACCTCTTCTCCTCTTTTGCTCTCAGCTGTTCCTCTTGTCTTAGAGCCTGAACCATCACAGACTCAAATGTGCCTGTTGACAAGCCTACTACATTGCGAGGTGTAGAACGACGTCTTGTTGAAATGCATGAGGTTCCTTTCTCATCTTCCAGCCCATAGCATCCTCCAGATGTTACAGCTATTGATGTTTTCTCTCTTAAATGCCTATAAGAAAAAAACAAGCCAATCCACAATGACAATCTCCCTTATCAATGACACTTCAGTGCCTACACTACCAACTACAGATCAAGTATACTTACTCAGAAAAAAAGTTTTCACCTGCCATTTTTTCTACTTTGAAAGTTCCTTTACAAAGTTTTAAACTTAAATGCAACATGCTAACATGAACAGATATCTTCACATCTGTTATAAATGATGGATATTTATCTCAAGTAAACAAACATTATTTGAAGATAGGGTTTCCTACATTAATCCATAAATATCTGGAAAGAAAATACTTCCACAAGACCTGAGATAAGAAATTATCATTTTTAGAAGACACATAAAAATCTGAAAAAAAATAAATGTGCACTTTTTGGTTTGGGTTACGGGTGGTGTGTGTTAAACAGCAGCTTAGTTTTGTTAAAAATTAAAAAAAAAAGATGAAGAGCAAAATATTACAATTTTAGTTTTAAGGTTACATTTAATCTGATACTGTTTCAAAGTACTTCAGTGAAACTGGTATGAGAAGTAATACTCTTTATTGCCCAATCTCTGAAGACATTTGTGGGAAGGAGGAGACATACAACCTCCATTCAAAAGCAACCTCCATTCTAATGTGATTTTCTCTGGTTTGTAATATCTGAGAATCATGCAACCAAAACTGATCACTTCCCTTGAGTCACTTGGTGGGGATGATTGAGCTAAACACTGCTCTGTATTCAAGCAAGAATGATTATTCCAGGAAGTAGTTCCTGAATTTCATTTTAATAATAAAATTAGTTTTCTTAAACACTTCAAACAAATCTGGCTGATCAAAATTGTAAAAGAACTTTGAGATTTCTAGATTCCATAATCCTTTCTATATATAGAAACTTTCACCAA
>JAAGNO010025890.1:35901-55982 GCA_033439905.1 Ceryle rudis
TCCGCTCCAGTCTGAATCTCCCTCTGCCAGTTCAAACCATCCCCCCTTGTCCTGTCCCAACAGGCCCTGCTGAAAAGTCCCCCCCATCTTTCTGACAGGCCCCTTGAAGTGCTGAAAGGCCGCAAGGTGGTCTCCCCAGAGACCTCTTCTCCGTGCTGAACAACCCCACAGAACCAGGAAGAATCTATATGGTTTTCATCCCATCTTGGAGTCCCCTTGAGCAAGCTACCGAACAGCAACCGAGTGCCTTTGGTACCCACTGACTGGCTGCCAAGGGATCTGTATTCTGCACAGAGGAATTTGCCTGTCCAGGCTTTTTTTTGTCTGATCAGGTTCTTAAGTTTTGGACAATCAGTAGAGCTCAATAAATGTTTGTGACAGGGAATAACACGGGATGGACGACACTATTTGCAAAATCTGAGAAACAACTGTGCCAGATTCTAACACCAGCCAAACATCTGTGAAATTTTCTTACTGGAGAGTACGTTCTACGGTTATAAATGTAAGGAGGAGTTACCAGGCAAGCTTTATAAAAATGCTAATTATTTATTTGTGTATGTACACAGATTTAAATGGCTTTAAAATGCCTTTTGCCCAGCTGGTGTAGGATGCAATTAGCTTCTTAGAAGCTGCAAATGCCTTTGAACCTGGTAAAAGTATTATCAGATCTTGTTGCATTGGCTCGAACCTTCTACATTTTGACACCGTAATTTTGTGTATTTTTTTCGAGTGTTGACCTAAAATGCAACTACAGCTGCGTTCCAGATGCTATCATTTGTGGCTTTTGAGAATTGGATAAATGTGTTTTTCTTGATGACTCCCCTACAGTAATGAAAAGGATCAATAGTATTGTAAGGACCGCACCAATCATAAAGAATTATGTGCTATCTTTAAGTGAAAATTGAATTGTGCTTTAACATTGCATCACCTTGCTTTGATTATTTAACCGAAAATGTCAATACTTTGTACAAGCAAACAACAGAAGAACTTCCATAACACTGTAGTATGAATCAAAAGTATCGGACTCACGTGAATTATTTAATAATAAATCAAACAGTTGTTTTTCAGATCATTGATCATGTGTTTATTTCACCTACTATGGAAGTTGCAACGTATTTGTGTAGCTTAGACTGTTTTCAGTGTTAAAGGGGATTAATAAAAAGGAAAGCAATGTGAAAAGCCTCCCTAAGAAGTAGGAATACCTACAAACCCCAGCACTCATTGCTTCCCTACGTGAGATGTAGCATCACCATAAAAATATTTAATAAATCAATACGGATCCTACTTAAAAGTATCATTGCAAAATCAGCTTACAGCACGAAAATACCGAGGCACCGAATGCAAAACAAATAGATGCAAGCTGATCACAGCACAGAAAACTCTGGCGCCTTGTAATTTTGGTTTAGTAATGTTTTGTATTTTTCTTAGCGGTCGTGCTAACAAGATGGGTGAATTTAGCAGAGAGAAGTCAGGTACAAGGCAAAAACTCAGGTTGCAGGTATGCTCAGCAAACCTCAAATTGAATAGGCTGACTGCCGAAGTGGAAGAAATTTTCCCTTCGTCAAATACTTTGCTTCCCAGAAATCCTCATTCTGTTTTCAGTCACTGGTAAAACTCCTATTAAAGCACCGAGGCCACGACCTCATCCGTGGAGCAGAAACACAAACTGCAAAAGCCGGACCAAACTCCCTTAAATATTTTCAGGAAAGACCAGAAAGAACACCAGGACAATTCCTGACTAGGATACAAATTGCATTTAATTAGTCAGAGCCAAAAGAGAACCCAACCTCGTACGTGATTTAATCAAACCCAGTTAGGGTCTAATCAATAGAGTCATTGCAATTGCACAACATTTGCATCCTATCAAGCAAAACCAGGCACCTGCACGTTGCCACATCCCAGGCCACGTCCTGCTTACCTGTTCATGGCTGTAGATGTCAGACTCTCCAGGAGGGGTTGGCACACAAGCACTGACAAAAATTCGTTTACTTCCCGACTTGGTACTATAGAGATGAGCTACTTCTGGCACCGAGCCCAATATAGGCACATTGAGCATGTCAGCCACTGCTAAATCATCTTTGTGGGGAACCCCTCCAATAATGTAGGCTTCTCTGCTCTGGATCAGAATTTTTATTCTTTTGATTGTCTTGGGACTGTACTTCAGCTGAGTGGCCAGGCACATGTGATGCTTCTGTAGAAAGATAACATTATTCTTGTTAAAAGGTGCTCTTTTCTATTCCATGAACCTAATTTATAACGTTGCACACAATAAATACATTATTAATAGCAGGCTGGGTTATGACCTATCCTGTAGCTTAGCAGTTTAAATTGATAAAAGCTGTTGGGGTGAGGCTCCATAATCGTGCACATCTTTAGTGTGTTGGAAATGGGCTCGCTGGGAATAGAACTAATTACTACACATCTGTATTTATTTGATCCATGCGGAATTATCCTTCTGTCAGTCGGCAGAGAGGCTGGTGGCCTTTGGATAATAGTGATTCATCTCAGCAACACTTCTGGCGTGGTTTAACTCTAAAGCTCCTAAAAATCAATACAAAAATGAAGAAAAACCCCGATAGCAGGGAATGTATTTCACCATACAGTTCGGCGGCATTTGGAGCGATTCTCTGAGAATAAACCGCTTTGATTTACAAAAGCTTTCATTGATCACGTTAAATGACCAGGGATATTCATTTCCATTGCACACTAGTTGTGATAGCTCCTGGAAACGCAACCGCGGGGTACTCAAGGAGAGGGCAGTATTTCTGTTGTTGAAATTATGAATCACAAACTACAAACTTTTGGGAGGGATTTTGTTTGTTTGTTTCACCTAAAAAAAAAGATCTATCGCTGAACAAGCCGTTCATAACAATGCTGTAACCTCTAAATTTAAGCTAAGAATATTAATCGTGGTAGGTGAAACCTCAAAAATATTACCTGTGACGCATCCTACACCTGGCCTGCAGATAACCTGGCTCTCTTTTCAAAGGTGTAGACAGAGGTGCAATGAAGTTGAGACAGATGGGGACGGGCATCACGTGCAAAGAGGGCAAGAGACTTGCACTGCAGCAGACTGCCATAAACAAATCATAATCGTAGCAAGAAAGTCACAGACAAATCGCAATTGTAACAAGAAGAAAACGTTCTTCACATTGAGATTTCATCTAATTTAGTCTCTAGACTGGAAAGGATTCCTTTCCAGGATAGCTAAATACTGGATTTGCTAGTGATTTCCAGGACTGGAGAAGCCAGAATCAAAATCCTGGATGCTCCTTTGTAAGAACTGAACTATACATCTCAATTCCACTAGTTTAATGGTGACAATGGTGGAAAAAGAGATGGGGGAGCCCTGGAAGTGGACAGATCCTCAGTGATTTCTCATACCAAACACAAGGCACCAAAAAAGCGCCCAAGTCTCTCTGTAAAGAGTCAGACTGCAAGGACAATGAGGATTGAAGTCTGAGAAACGAGATATTCTAGGAGGAAAAAGGGAGTTACGGAGAAGTAAGGGGGAGAAAGAACACCAGCCACATTTCCCAGAGTCATTTTCCTTCCATCAGTTTTAAACCAGAGATTCTTAATGGTCTGATGCATTTGTTTCTTTTCTCTTGAGCACCGGTATAAAAGCAGGGAGATGGCCAGTTCTGCTGGTTTCATGGCAGAGTTCTGCCATGTAGAGAACAGGATCAATTTCCAGCCCCGGTCACTTGCTCCCTGGGGCCACGAGTGGTGATGTAGGGAGGAGATTTGCTTTGTGTCTCTCAATAATGGATTTTACAGTTAATTAAGGAGTGCAGGAACCAGGCAGTAAAACCTAGTTCATTCCTGCTCTCAGAGTGGTAGAGCTGCCATGATATATAGTAGTGCAAGTAAAAGCAGGTAAGTGCTGGAGAACTGAGGAATCCTTCAGAATTCCAGCACGACTGCCCAGAAGAGTCGTTAGGAGTGGTTAGGGCTAGTTCTTGCTTCTCAAGCCTGTTGATTTTTTTTTTCATTTTCATTTTGAAGCTTCTCAAGATCAGAGAAGCTGAGGTTGGCATCTGCCAACGTGTCAAGCAAAGCTACCACCAAACTGTTCTGATATCCTGCTAGTGGAGAATCCGGGCAGCGTAACCTGTCGTTGGAAGCGTTTCACATTGTCCGTCCAGAGGCACGGAGTCCCAAGAGGTCATTCTGAGCAAACGCCTAAGGACAATGCTTTATGGTCACCCTTTTCTCACAGTCTCTCTGCTTCCTCTCTGCAGACACCGAGGAGCACAGGGCTACCTGCATCTGGGTGTCTCCTCTACTGCTATTCCTTCCATCCAGTTCTACCAAAACAGGTAGGAAACTGGGCAAGGCGGATTTGTGCTTCTAGAAATGCTGAAATGAGTCTGCTAAGGTGGCCTTCAAGCCACACTTTCATATATTACAAATAAAATTTAGATACAACAACAACTTTTTATTAAATAACCCAGAAGAAAGATCCTTAAAAAAAGAACCTGTAAAGCTCTAAACCTTACACAGACAAAATCCACTGTCACTGAAGCCAGTGGATGACCAGGATTAGCTATGAGCACAGATTCTTCTCCACACAAGAGATACAGTTCTTGGACACATTAGTTAAGAGATGGTCAAGAACACACACCAAGGAAAAGAAGGTAGTTTGAGGATTTTGCATACAAAACAGGCGCACCACCAAGGGTACACCTCGACCCAGTTCACATCAAACCTGCCACTGCCTGTTCTTTCTGATGGTACTAATACAGTTCTCAGCACTCCACAGCTTCTTAAAAGCTTCCAATATTTGGTAGTTAGTACTGGAAAAATAATCCAGTACCCAGAGGAAAACCAGCTGCAATTGTCAAAGTGCAATTGAAAAAGAAAAATATTTATCACTGGTATTTATCAAAGATTTACCAGCCCAACAATTTTACCTTACAAGGTGAAGGCCCAGCTGTGATTCCAGGATTCAGATAAAAGGACAGTACTAAAAAAAAAACCCACCAGCTCCTAAAACCCACAAATCTCATCTTGATGCTTTTTCTCCAACTTAAGAGAAAACAGAAGAGAATTCGTTTAACTAGGACAAAACTATCAGACAGCTCTGGCTCGGGGTCCCTCCCTATACAGCAAGAGTACCCAAACCAGAAGCAGGGCTTCAATCGTAGGCCCTAGGTAAAGGTCCTAGTAAAGGTCCTAGTAAAGGTCCTAGTAAAGGTCCTAGTAAAGGTCCCACAGAGTTTCATAAAAACCCCCAAATCTCTGCTAAGACACCCTGGACTTAATATTTACACTATAAAGTTATTCTCCACCGTGAAGTGTCTTCACTCAGTAGTTTCAGCAACAGTGTATGTAGTGTACATTAATTAAGGTCTCTTTTTAGACCACGTTCTAGTACACGGATTTAGAATGGACTTGGCAGGTCTGGAACTAATATTTCTGTATTATCTAACCTAAGTTGGTTTAAGTTCTGTTCTTTAGGAAGTTCTGCATTGGATTTAATGGCAAGAAACACCACAAACCCATGAATGATTACATGCTGGGGTACCCAGAGATAAAGTCTGAGTAATAAGAATGGTTTATTGCTACGATTTGCTTAGAGACATAAATCTATCAAGTTCCCAGTCCCCAGCATATATTAAGAAGGGACAGTGGTCTACAAATAGCCAATATAGGACTATCTCAACTAAGTCTATAAAGCTAAACCAGGATATTTATTTCTGATGGTCTAACTAGTAGTCTAATCAGTAAAGCCTTTAAACTTGCAATAATATTTCACTGATGTGTACCAGAGCGTTACAAGTTATAAAATTTCCAATTTAATTTTACTGCATCCCTCAAGCTGTAGTAATTAGAAGACAAACTCACAGGGAAGCTGTTTATAGCTTCAGGGGTGAGAATTTTGAACCTGTCCTGCAGGTCACCCATGTCCTCAGGGTTCCCAGATCTAACAGCTGCCTGCAGACCCAGGAGTTTATTGTAATACTGCAGTAACTCCTCACTCAGATGAAGGGGGCAGATGTAGATGACGTCCACGTTGGCATCTAAAACAAAGGGGCACAATGTTCATTACTGCAAGAAAGGTAAGAATCCATTCAGAACAGCAATCTGATAATTCCTGATCATTTGCTATCAAAGAGCTTCCCTAAAAGAGCCCTGGAAATAAAAAACAAATTAAAAAAAAGAAAAAGAAAAAAGGGATCTCTGTAATTCCCAAATCTGAGTGATTTAACTGCCTTTTTTTTTTTTTTTTCCCATGCTTCAGCATTTCTCTGAAGACAGGTCAGCAACCCAAAGAAATAGCTAGTTTTCCAAATTCAATCTGCAGAACATATTGGGGGCAGAGTTTTGAGAGCGTGGCAGGGGGATTTATACGCGTGGCTCACATTAACATCAGTGGGAATTGCGCGCGGCTTAAAGAGAAATAGATCCCATTAACTTCAGTAAATTATAAACCCGAGCTATTAAGTTTAGAAAGCTGATGAAATTGCAATTTCATATGCTGCCTGGATTTTGCATGGCCAGTTCCTATTCTCGTCCTGTCCACATAAAAGCTCACGGTAGGGTACCATTAATAACCAGTGTGCAGATTAGGGAGTTAAATACCACAGTGTGAAAAGCTGGTTTTCTGCATGTAAAACAACTTGGGCTGACAGACAGCGGATACACAAACACTCAGAGGTGGGGAAGTCTTTAATATGTGCCGGGTTGGAAAATTGTAACTACTCTACTCTTCTAAAATATTAATGTTAATAGATGAGCTAATGAATTAATGGGGTTTTCAACGTCAATAGGACACGCTGCCAAAAAGAGCTCCTCGATTTTGATCCAACTCCTGCTGAAATCGGTAGGAAGTCTTTCATTGTCTTTACTGGGCAGAGGAACAAGAGCCTGGGAAGTGCCAGGGACGACTGTTATTACATGTGAATGAATCAGAAGCAAATATGGGACTAAGGCAACCCTGAGCCTAACATTATAAAGGAATAAGACATCCCCTTCATTCCGCTTTGTTGTTGCAGGCGAACGACTCGCGTTAAAAACGTAAGGCCAGAACCAAACCTGGAGCATTAAAGCAGTAAAACATCCGACAACCTGCCCTGTATCTGAAGCCCCGACAGAGCCTTTATATTATACAGTTCATTACCATAGAACTTTTAAAAATAATTAAAAGAACAGTTCACTGGAAGCATTAGTCACTGCTCTAGTGCTTTTAGGCACTTAGACTTGCAAAAGGAGCCTGAAAATTTACCAGCTAGGGGACAAAAAGACTATTAGCCACTGTTGGCTGTAATGCCGAATGGACTGAACTGTCCAGAATTGACAAGCTCGAGAGATTTTGTTGAATAAAATGCTGCAACGCGTTTTACTCCTCTTAGCACTGCCCTCTACAGAGATGTACGAGTCTCCTTTGGACACAGCGGGGCTCCTGAGACAGCTTAACTCCTAGGAGGTCACAACAAGCAAGGAGATCCTCTGCTACTCTAAAGAAAAAGAAAACCAATGTGGTAAATACCCGTGTTCTTCTGCCAGGCGAGGTAAAGCATCTGAACTAGTTGTTAATTTAGTTAATATTTAACTAGCTTGTATCTTCCTCATGGTCTATTTTACCTTTTACAGTAGAAGCAATTTTCACGGTCACAGATTTTAAAGGGAGAAAGAAGAGCTGTTTAAGGGCTTGATTTTTTTCCCTTTAAGTCTCTAACTATCATTTTAGAGACTGTTAAAAAAAAAAAAAATGGAAAAAAGACCCAACTGTACTGTGAAAAACCCCACAATATTACTGCCTAGATAATATATAAAGGCAATTACATTATTATTTTAGGCAACTGTAAATTTCTGGATCCAATATATTTTTGTTACAAACTTACTAAATGGCATTTATAAAATAATAATGATACTGAAATATACATGAATCATGTAAAGTATGTCCTTCCAGGGAGCCAATGAAGTTGGTCACTGACAGATAATCTTCTTCACTGCTTTGCTCAAAAGGAGGACTGTCATTCTAGGAAAAACTTTTAAATGTATGGGGGTTTTTGCCTCGTTTGCTGATTTAAAAAAGAAAACAAAACCAGACCTGGTTTAAATAAGGGCTTGCTCTTTTCTAGCACATCTTTCTCTCCCCGTGAGCCTGAATGAACACTAGCAGAATTAGCTACCTAATTTTGTAGAACGCTAAACACTTTTTGCTTCTTTGTGGTGCTCAGCATGCCATAGGATGAGGCTGCTTTACCTTACTGTGGAGCCAGAGAGAATCAGCATCTTTTTCTTATGAATAAGGTGGGCAGGAGCAAATGCCATAGCAGGGAAATTACTTCCGAGCTGATAGGATCTCTGTATTTAACATTAATACAAAAAGTCAGTCCTCGTTGGGTTATTCTCTCTTACTTACAACTCTGGGCAAATAACCATCAAAAAAAAAAAAGGCAGCCAACAGCTCATAACATACCCAGGACATCACACAGCCTTCCCAGCTGCGTATTCTGTTGGAGAGCAAGGTCAGGAATATGCTCACGGATGCACTGGGAATATCCTGGAAAACAAGTAAAGCCCCCCCCAAACCGTATTCAGAAACCCCCCGGTACATATTTGAAAGAAAACAGATTTTTGAATTCAAAAAAGCTGTAAGAAAAGCATTTCAAATCCTGAAGACGTTATAGAGCTAATTGCATCATCTTTATGAATTTATTAGTGAACTGATGTAGCATCATGGTTTTATGCCAGGAGGTTTTAAATAGACCCCTTACAGACCTCTAGAGCTTTATAATTTAAACAAGCAGACTGAGTATTTTGAGTTTTCTGTCTTGCTGGATTTTTTTTTCTAAGGACACCATCACTAAGCAAGAATCCTGGTACATTTTGTCCTTCACACAGATAAAAGGCAAGGAACCCACTTCATTAAGAAGATGTCTCAGAGTTACCTGATCACTTTGCTGCAGAGGATGAATGAGCAGCAGCCTGTCTGAGCTTGGATTATCTATCTGGAGGTCAGACTCCCAACTGATTGCATACTCGCCTTCAAAAGGACTGCAGTAAATGACACGACCACGGGAAGTCTAATCCCTAAACCTGTAATTTTTCAGTTCAGCTAATTCTAAATTAATCAGCGTTTATCCGCAGAAATAACGGGAGTCGCTCGTTGCAATAGCTGTGATCAAATCAATAACGAAGTTAAGCTTCATATTCAGTGTTTGGCACCAAATCTTGACTGATCCAGCAAGATCCTTACAACAATTCCATGTATCTGCACGTGACCGAGCATCAGAAACTTGAGAAAAACTTGGTTTGACTGAAATCTGCTGAGTATTTGAAGTGCTTTCATTTTGGAAGATAGTTAATAGCGGTCTTCCAGGCCAATTACAACTATCACAAGGAATCAGCATTCTAAGATATTGCGGCAATGACCCTTTGCACAATGGAGAGCAAGAAGAGAATAAAATACAGAGAAACTGAAATCACCGGTTTCACGTTTAGTAATTTCTTGTAAAACTTACCTGTTGTGGTGAGCACAGCGGTCTCAGGCACCTGCAGAACTGCAGCGATGTAGAAGACATTGATTTTTTGGTTTGCTACTCTAATATTAAGCTACAGGAATTTAAAAAAACGCTTGCTCTGGTGACTTCAACTTTAGCCCCAAGGTTTCATTTTAAGCTGCTACCAGTGGTGCCTAAACAGTTTCAAAACATTTACATTCCCAAAGGTACAAAGTAGCTGATTTCCCTTTGTTTTAACTGTCCTCTTGAAAAGACATTTAAGAACTATATCCAGGCAGAAAAATAACATGCAAATATCACCTAGGAAACTTGGTAACTATTTCAAAGGAATAATAAAGTAGCGATCGAACAGCAGTTAAACCTTGGATGTTGCTGTGGCTCGTGATAGCATTATACCAACTACCACATATACTTTTCTTAGCTTTGCTAATAAAACGTATAAATTCACAATAGATTAGCTTCCAGTGACACAACCCCGTTAAGGAGAGGAATATTCACCTTCCAGCGGATATCATGAACCAGGTTAATCCTCAGACCCGATACATTCTGAACACTCTCTACTGTGGCGGTCGTCTGACAGCACTTGTTAAAGGCAGAGGCTTTAATATTCCTTTCCTTGTAGTTTAAACACAACTCAACCCAACTGAATTACAATACCCCGTGATCACAGTCTCCATAGTCCAGTACAACCATAACCTGTGCCGTCATTTCTGGTTTGCTGTGTACAGCTGGTTTATGCATCACTAACATTTGGCACCCACCACATTTGGTCTCAAATGCGTGAAGCAGTTTGGAGAGATTTGCGTTTGCCAGAAGCCAAAGCTCCTGTCTAGATTCAGAGAGCCACTACTTGGGTTGATCTATACCTGCAAGCTGGGTAAGTTAAACTCCAAACTGCTGTTCAGGTGCACAAGGCATCAGCTCATCCTGGCACCTCACTGGTGGAGCTGGTCCACGGGAGGGTCGACCTTGCAAAGCAAGAACTAAGAATTTTGATGTCTCAGTTCAGCGGCACTGAAAGGACGCCGAGGGCCTTCCCCCTTCATGGGAGTTTTACGGTAGCGTATGTGCAATGACTTCAGTGGAACACTCCCAGTTCACCCAGAGGGAATCACAAGGAGAGTTACAGAAGTACTAAACTAAGGTGTGTGCGAATTAATGGGAAAGGGCCTGCTTTCACCTCCCCGCTCAACCTCAGCCATGACCTCACGCCCTTTAACTGCCACTTTCTTAATAAATCTTGCTCGTGTCAAAGCACCTTCTCTCACCAATGAGCCCACACCACTTTTCAAACTACCCTTTGATGACAGCAGTAGCAGTACAGGGCAGGGGGACGTGACCTGACAGTTTAAGGAACTATGGAGCCATGTCCGAAGGGGAAGGAGGAAAACAACCTAGGTAGGATTTACCCACCTTGTGCTTCCCAGAGCTTAGGACAGGTTTAATAAATAATATCTGACTTTTCTCACTACACTTGGCACACCTCCTGTTCAGCTGAAAGGGCTTTTAAAAAGGATTCATCTTATCAGACAAGAGGAAGCTTTGATAAATATTCAGTGGGTTATATAAGGTGACAAATGTTATTTATTGTAAACGTAACTATTCGAGTAGAAAGGTTGATCAACTATTTAAAAATAGCTGAATGAAAAAAAAAACCAAACCCAACAGTATTTGAATGGCAAATATTGCAGAAGTGTATTCATCCGTTGGAGCGTGGGAGGAAATCTGATTAGAAAGTTCAAATTCATTTTTCCTTACAGTGCCTGACAAAAATGCTAAACAGTCTTTAAACAAGTAAATCTACTATTTTTTTTTTTTTTTTTCCAAGCTATACTAGAAATCCAAAGAGGTTTTTGTGGTGGAAACGAAATGGAAACATTCGTTGCTCACAACAGTACAATTTAAGCCTTTCACTATCCCGTTTCCTGGATTATTTCCATAAATTTGGCATGAATCTGAAAGTGGTGTAAAAATCAAGACTGAGAAATTCATAATTATGCCTCTATCTCCATTTGTTGGAATTCCACTGGCATGGGAAGACAAAAAAAAAAAAGAAATCAGAGGGTGATTTGCCTTAAATGCTGAAGTCAAGGAAATGTGAGGAGAGAACGTCAGGCTCCATTTTTGCTTTACAAAACTCAGAGGACCCAGTAAGAGCCTATCATCAAACTTCCCTGTCTTGCTGTTTATCTGCTCTGTCCCAGTTCTTGTAATTTAGACATTGTTACGATTCCTCAGATTCAGACCTTAAATAAAACCAAACCATCCTGCCGACATCAGCTGTCATTTTGCATATTTAGTCCTCTTTGACTGAAAGAAACGTGACTTGTTTAACCTGCCCGGCTTCCTAGAAGTCTACTCAAGAGTAGTAACATCCCATAAGGCTAAAAAAGGCAAAAATATTGTAGGGTATTTAGCAGATCTTTTTCAAAACAAATATTACAAGACCTGGCAGATCAAAAGCAGAAATGGAAAAGCCTGAGAAGAAACTACACAGTGGTAGCAGCTGGAAGTGTTCCAGTAACGGGCCCAGAATCTTACAAATGTTTTTGAAAATGAGAACTGTGCAGGAGCAAAATGAGTTCTATTCTTAACATTTTAAAGGTTTTTAGTTTCTAAACTTTGTTTTCAGCTTTTCAAATTTCAAATATAAGCTGCTTTTAAATTTATATGAAATTGGGTCAATTTCTTAGCAGTTTTACGCTGATACTTTTCAAAACCAGTTCAATTTTAACATTTCAAAAGGGGAAAAAAAAAAAGCAGCCACGGATGTACATTACAAGGTAATAAGCTAAATGCTTATCATGGTTAAAAATTCCTGTAAAAACCCTACGGAACTCTACTAAAACTCTCAATACAGCTGCAGGATTTACTGACAACAAGCAGGAATAACTTTTTCAGAGAGCGCTTTCAAATCCCTCTTTCGGGGGGCATAATATATATATTTTTTTCCACTCCCTATTTAAATAGATGCCCTCATTTTCTAAGAAAACATCTGCACTCCAATTCTCTTCGCTACTTAGTTGCTTCCCCACTAAGAGAACATTTCCACTCGAATCCTGCAGCCTACTCCACAAACACAAATTCCTGTATTTACAGCAAAACGTTGTATAAAGCACGTAGCGGAATCGGGGCCTGGGCTCCACGTGAAGGGCTAAATGAAGTGGAATTTCCCTAACTAGAATTTACTTAAGAGGTTGGAGTAATTGTAAAACTTCTGTAAATTCCACCGCACGGTACAAAGCCATCAGAGGAACAGGGACATCAAGATGAGGGTTTTTTTTATGTTGGCCTGTTATGATTATACCGATTATTTTTTTATAATACAACCTCAAAGCGCCTGTTGTGCAACGACTCTGCTGACTTCTGAATTCACACACCTACTTAATAATTGGGCTTTTTTTCTTCTCTAAATGCATTTTTACCCAGTTTAGAACACTGGAATGGATAAATTCTTTTTAAACGCTCCCGCTTTGAAATAGGATTCAGTCACATGATTTAACCTACCGTATTCACACGAGACTTTTAAGACAGAGGTGTAATTAAAACCCGTTGTTCATCAAATGTATAGTTATGTTAAACACAGTCAGCAGAATCAGGAAATAAAAGGCTATCCGGGCTGCAAAACGCAGAGCTTAAAACTTATTTACAGTCTTCATTAATTCAGGACTTAAGCAATTCACGTTACGAAATCCTGAATCTCTCAGGTCAATTAATTTGCTATGTAAGTACAACTTATAAATCAAGTTACAAGCATTTTGACAGGATTTCATGTTTTAAGAGCTTATCGGTGCATTCGAGAAATTCCCAAGAAATCATACCTTGTAATTTCTGAACACCTCCAACTTCACCGTCGCCTTGCAGGAAACAGCTTTTAAGCTTCCCAATTCATAAATGTAATTAAATAATTACATTAGTGCTAATTAACATGAAACTGCAGATTATTTAAGCGCAAAAACCACTATTCAACTTCTTAATTATTCTTGTTCACACAGCATTTCCTTTTGCTCAGGCGCCCTAGGTGCAAATAAAGCATCCCATCTGCTCGTAATTAGAACTAAATAATTTCAGAGAATGTAGCTTATCATTTTGACTGCACATTTGATTAAAAACAGTGTACAAGCAATATCCTGGCTTATTGCTGTAACAGCAACAACACACACAGGCCCGTGTTTTCCTATCATTAAAGAAGACTGAAAACATTATCTGTTATTTCAGGGGGAAAAAAAAAAAAAAAAAAAAAAGACAACTTTTTAGTTCATTTCATACAGATGAAAGCAAATTACAGCAAATCACCTCTCCACTGAATAGCGGCCCCCACATAATGACTTTATTTGCTTAATCCCCAAATTAAACGCCGTTTCGAGCGAAGGCCCTGTGTTATTACTCTCATCATGTCGAGAACATTTTCCTGCCGAGACCAATTTGAATAAAACAAGGGGCCTTCCTTGAACTCAATCAAGGAGTCATAATGTGGTGGGTAATAGAGGTTGCTGATAGATTTGCAGGCAAAAGTGTTATACCTAATGATGGGATATGGATAATAGTCCTCCTGGAGGTCCTGATGCGATTCCAGTTGGCTGCCAGATGCTAAAAATCAAGAAGAGCATTGATCAGTGACAGGAAGCTGCAGTGGATTCATCTAGTCAAACTTCAGCTGTTTTTTTCCACTGTACAGTTAAGCCAGGCATAAATTATATTAATTGATTTAATTACATACTTAAAACATCTTCCCCAATTAATTTAATTAGGTGGCTACATGAAGCTACTGGCAGGGGAAGATTGGAGGCTGCTCACTTAATTAACAGAATATGAATGAAAAAAAAAAAAAAAGAAAGCAAACATAAATGAAATTGTGAGCACTAATTAAGAGGCTGTCTGCAAACTTAAATACTTTCTGACAAAGTGGTGACAGGAACGTAGACGAGAGAGGGATTTTTATTTATTTATTTATTTATTTTTCCCCCCCCAGCAAATTAAGTGCCACAAGGTATATATAAGGAACTAAAGTAATGCAGTTAAAACATCGATTTTCTGACAGAGCTACTGAAGTTAAAGCGAAGGGACGTTTTCCATAGAAACGTTGCGACAGATTTTGCAGCCACAAAGGCTGAATCGCTGATGAAGGATGAAATATGAGACTCGGACAAGTGGATGGTTAAAGGGGGAAACAAAAAAAAAAACCCACCATGGAAACAGCTTATTGCAATCACTGAAGCAAGAGATGTTTAGAAAAGAAGCGCTGCCGTAACAGCTGGTAGCACTGCACACCTTGGCCCTGATGTAAAAATTCTCCAGGTGTCTCCGACGTGATTCCTTCAGGGTCTTTTTCACACGTGCCATGCGATGATGCCAGAGCCAAGAACTGGCGATCACACCTGACGCCCACTGCTGCTGCCTGGAAAGGACGTAGGCTTTTCTGGCTCGATGACATCGCCACGTCGCTTGGATCTTTGTAGCGGCCATTTCGATGCCCCCTTGGCCTTTGTCTCTTTGGCCAGGTCGATTTAAGAGCTTCTCCACAGTTGATTGATTCTTTATCACTGACAGAATGTCACTTTTGGTGGGATTCTCGTTAAGCTCAAAGTCCGATGCCATTTCTGCCAACTTTTGACAGTTTATTGTAGCCAAGGGTACAGCACGCTCCTTCAGAAGCTTTTCGACGTGTTCCAAAAATAAGACAATGCTCCCCCAAGATAAACAATAACGTTGCTTCAACGCCAGAAAGCCGGGAGCTTTCCGGTCTATCGTGCCGTGGTAAACAGCAATTTCACCCTCAAAGCACGGATCCTGGGAGGACTGACGTGGAGACGTTTGCGGGGGCTGTGGGAAGAGAACAGCCACAGATTAAGAGTTGTCATTGTTGATCATAAATGAGAGCTCCAGAGACAGCACTGTATTAGTATTTACGCCTTAACTGTGGCAAGCGGTGCATCTGAAAAACACTCGGATTGGTTTGATAGAACAAGAGCAAATGGCTTGAAGTTGAACCGGGGGAGGTTCAGGCTGAGTATTAAGAAGAATTTCTTTACTGAAAGGGTTGTCAGGTATCGGAACAGCCTGCCCAGGGAGGTGGTGGAGTCACCATCCTCGGAGGTGTTTAAGAGCCGGGTAGATGATGCGCTCAGGGACATGGTTTAGTGGTTTTGAGAGGGCTGGGAATAAGGTTGGACTTGATGATCTCAAAGGTCTCTTCCAGCTGAAACTATTCTATAATTTATACATCAGAACCACAAAGTCCAGCCCAGCTTTACCATAAAACCCATTGCCACACAAGGACCTCAGAGGCCACGCAAGATTACGAGAGTTTGTACAAAAATACATGAATTGCACAGAGGAACTCTGCTTCAGTTCCCCAGTCTAAATGGGAAGCTCTGCAGTGGCTCACTGGACTACAATCAGAGAGTAACTGCTGTAACATTCTTCCACTGACACCACCTTGGTCTCTCCCAGGAGAAGGGGCAACATCCCGCCATATAAATGCAAACGGGGTAAAATTTGGAATAGAAATGTTCCTCCCTCTTAACAGAACTCCCTATTTCCTGGCAACTTTAGCCAGCAACTCATTACCTTTGATTTCCAATCTAAGTGCATTACTTCCAAGCTATTTTTAGTTAATTATTTTCAGTTACATTAATAACTCATCGATCTCCATTTCTCAAGGTTGCTTTAGTTTTGATTCTCTGTTCTCCTCTTTCATTTCCAGATCTCCTCAATGGCACAAAAGTCAAAAAGTCTGTCAAGATCAAGCAAAACTCCAGAGAGGTTGCTATGGAAGACAATAATTAGCCATAAAAAGAAAGGAATGTTCCTTTTGCATGGGGATCAAGAACAATCAGCAAGCATTAAGCAGTCAAGGTCAAACTCCCCTATAGTCTTCTGTAAATATAAAGGGAAAAACTACATTTGCTTAACTGCGGTGAAGCAGATTTAGATGAGACATTAAAAAACTCTTTTATAACAGTAAAGATAGTTAGTTAAGCACTGGAACAGATGGCCGAGGGAGACTGTGGAGTTGCTATCGCCGAAAGTTTTCAGAACAGGTTAGAAAAACATCTGTTTGCAATATTACAGGTACAGGTAATTCTGCCTGGAGGTCTAGATAACCTCGTAACATCCTTTCTAGACTTATTTTCTAAGATGCTGTGAAAAAAACAGACAAATTTAGGTAAAAGACTTGAGGAAATAGAAACTGGCAATATATGATGGAGCTCCTATTTCACTTCAATATTTACGATTTACTGGATTCGGTCAACTCCCTCTGTACCAGTCCGGTGCTTTACAGCCACTTCCTAAACCATCTCTGGTGAAGACAGTATTAAAAGCATGACTAAAAACCTCGTTATCCTCACTCTCTTAAGTACCTGTGTCGGGGAAGGAATCTGCAGCTTGGATTCCAACTGCTGAGCTGGATACGTCCACACCGGCTTTGTTTTCCTTGTTGAAACCACGGAGCTGCTGGGTGGAAGTGGTGCACTGTTGCCTTTACTAGAGGAATATGTGCCACAAATGGCTTCCTTTGAGTTTGGGAAGGTGACGGTGTCTTTATTCTCAGAGTCCACCCTACTACTAATCTCTCCTGTACCAAAGAAAAAAAATTGATCGCGGGTTTCACTGTTAGAAGAGCAACAACGGCGTCAAATTGATACTCTGCCACTTCCCATTAGGTACTGGCACGCTCCGGTTTGCTCTCGCGCCCAAGTGGGTTGCAATTTTCAGTTTTAATCTATAATGTTTGAAAGTTTGTAATATGCCGGCCAACGGTATACCCAGGATAACAACGGGATAAAACATTAGCACCTACACCTCAGGTTAGTCCACATATAATCTTAGTTTTCAACCACCTCATTTCACTAGAACAACTTCTCAAATTGGTGGGATTGCTGCTGAGCCCGCTGCTCATTTTGCTTACGTTCCCTTCCACCCTGACATCATGTGCCACAAGTGGCTGTAGCAATACCAGTTTTGAGTATATTTTGTGATAGATCAGAATCCCATCAGCTTGCCCAAAGTATATTTGCTTGTTAGGAGCCACTCATTTAATCACACTGGCAAAAAAAAAGATGCTTGATCAACCGTTTTAAGTCACGACTTAAAGTAATGTTGGCTTGACACGAACACCAATGGTCAGATCTGCAGATTCAGGTGCTGAGAATTTGAAACACGCAGGTAAGAACCTACCAGGATTTCAAATGTGAGCAGGGACCAAATTCTCACGGGGATTAAGAAATCCCATTTCCATTCATTTGCAAGACACGAAACGCTCCCGTACATCTTTATGCACTCAGTAGTCTTAAGAATCTGAGTGAGTGCCCCTTAAGACACCCTCGTCAGATAAAACAAGGGCCTGAAAGCGAAGCTGGAGATGTAATTGATGGTTGTTATCAACCCTCTGTACTCACCTACAGCTGATTTCTTGTGCTGCCTGTGAAATTCATGGAGAGGTGCTGGTTTAGATACAAGAGGAGGTGTCTGAAGAGTTCTCTTTACTGCCAGAGAGATAAGCTTTTGTTCAGTTAAGCTCCGAATACCTGCAAGAAGATGACTTTACCGAACAACTTGTACATATGCAAGCTGTGAAAAATAAACTAGCAGCAATAAAGAAAGAATTAAACAAAGGCAGACCCAAATTTTTCCAATCCTAAATCAAAATTAGCAAAGCAGCAGTTTTCTTTTATTGAAGGATTTG
Source organism: Ceryle rudis (assembly GCA_033439905.1). Classification (NCBI taxonomy): domain Eukaryota; kingdom Metazoa; phylum Chordata; class Aves; order Coraciiformes; family Cerylidae; genus Ceryle; species Ceryle rudis. Next base: position 54,067 of record JAAGNO010025890.1, read on the forward strand.
TATCTTTCAATATTGACTATTTTACCTTCAAGGAAGGTGAGCTTTGCCTATAAAAACTGACAAACCCACGAAGGACGTCGTAAGAAGGAAATATATGCTTGCACAGTAGCCCTTTAATATGCAGACTGGATGGGAATTGACTCTTGGAGACCGCAATGTCATCGTGAATATGGACGGGCTGGTAAAATACCCCACGTGTGGGTCTAAGATTGAACGATTAATAACCAGATGTTCGTCACTACCAGTTATTCTGACCACGTTTAGTCACACAAGAACCCTCCATCACACAGAACTCTTCTTTCCAGTAGCAACTGAACTTTGTGAATTACAAGGTAAGTGACTCGGGAAGGATGATGCTCCATATATGCAATGTCCTAAGTTAGCTACTACAGGAAGTAAGTAGCCTGAAGTTAACCTCTGCCCTTTGCAACATTTGAAATCACAATTCTTCCAAGCTTTAAGGTGCACAAAAAAATTCCATTACCAGATATCTGCTGCAAACAGCAAACAACACTGCTTATGTAGCGTGCATCAGGTGGCAACAGTACCCAGCAGGGCTCCTGAGACTCACCTTTTGTTACATCATCTTTTAACTGGGGTAAAGGAGAATCCATGTGGTGAGAGGCAGGCAAACCCCAAAGGCTGCTAACCGACTGACCTTTCACTGTCTTCTGACTACACACCTAGGATGAGACAAAATCTTTTAGCAAAGAGATATCTGGGAGTTGCAAAGACACAGTCTTCTACTCCCGTGATAATAAATAATAAATAAAAGTTCTGCTATGAATATTTTCATTAAGATTTAATAATGTACCAGCACAAACACTGCTTTTACTACTTAACATGCTACATATTATCTACTGTCATTACTTTAGTAATTTAAAATGAAGTTAATTAACTCCAATTAATGTTTTGTAACTTCTGCTGTGCAAAAAAAAATAAAAAAATCAGTGTACTAAAGGAGTCACAAGAAGTTTGCTCTTTTCCAGCGTAGTGGAAACATGGTATTTCTTGACAGAACTGTCTTTAAATATAGAAAATGCATATAGAGGCAAAACAACAGGAAGAAAACTACCTTCAAATACATTAATAAATGTTTGCTGGAACCAACAGAATTCAAGTATTTGAAACTACTCCCAAATCAGCGACCAGTATCACAGCCTTCTGAAGTTTCAGGTTCCTCAAGGACAGCAGGGAATGACATAATGTGATGTGGAGACATGTGGCTGTGCTAATATGGGGATTAAAGGCGCCTTACTTGCCCAGTTAACTTGTGCTTGCCTGAAAAGAACGGAACCTGCTGGTTCTAAGCACCAGGAACTCAGGCAATGACACCAGTTGCTTTGGGACAGTGGTATTATGTGTCTTACTGTTACGCTTAGTATCTCACATATAGAGCACTGAGCAAGGAAAATAATCTATTACCATCTTAGACTTCAGGACTACGAATGCAAAACCTCTGTGTTATCATCTACCTCTCTTTTTCTCTCTCCAATATCTTCAGTATCTTCAGTTTCTTTCTGCCTAGGAATACACACACTACTCCATTTGCAGTGTGGGTTGTACTCAACTCCTGAGGAAACAAAGACCTAGAGAGTTGCAGATGTCCCTGCTCCCTGCAGGCATGTTGGACTAGATGACCTTGAAAGGTCCCTTCCAAACCAAACCAGTTTGTGATTCTATGATATTCAGTGAGCTTAAAGCATCAGAGCACACACAACTTCAAGATGATCGCTGAGATCTCTCCGTGATGGTGAAATGCCACCAGGAAAGGATTATATTGTTCTCTCTTGCTTGGCTGATGCTAGGAAAATCAGAGAATCATCAAATTGTTGGACGAGACCTTGAAGCTCATCAGGTCCAACCGTTCCCCCAGCACTGCCAGGGCACCACTGACCCCGGGCCCTCAGCACCAC
>JAAGNO010025890.1:56082-84449 GCA_033439905.1 Ceryle rudis
CCCCCCCCCCCTGCCCCGGAAGCCATTTCAATCACAGAAACAGTAACAAATTACCACCAAAAAAAAAAAAAAAAAAAAAAAAAATAAAAAGGCCTATTGAAATAGATAACCACACTTCTATTAATGAATCTTCATTTACCTGAAAATTTTCTGCTTGTTTCTTTTTCTGCCTTGTGTTTATCGCTGCAGCAGCAAAGGCTCACGGTGCGAGTGGGATGCAGCCCAACACGTTTATTCAGATAATACTCGTGAATCTATAAATAAAGCTTTGAAATATCCTCTTTGATAACATCAGGCCAGATTTCATAACTTATTTACTCTGAACAGCAGCTAACTCCACAAATAATCCTGCCAACTGCAGAAGGATTACTTCCACAATAAACCCAGGCGTAGGATGGGTGGCAGGGTCAGGCCCGGGAGATGTTTTAGGTTGAGTGTCACAGTAAAATTTATCTGGTTCAAAGGTTTTTCACAGCATCTTGGGTCAATATACCTGTCGTGTGGATACACTGGCTTGTGAGACTTAGCAGAGGAGCCTGCCCATGCCTCCCACCTCCCCCTTTACGGGAGCATCACTGGTTTGATGCTTCCCCAAACCAAACCAAGACCCTTGGATGGGAAAGATGGAGAAATGAGAGATGCACGTTACCATATACCACTGAAAACAGCTTAAAGCCACCGTGGGGTGAGAGTGCGCTTGCGGCTGACACCCAAGCCAGCAAGGCTTGGGCTCCATCATCCCCCACCAGCATCCTCTTTTTCACCTAAAGCCTCCCCATTTCAGCTAGCCTGGCCCACAGGCTGGAGGGTTTCTGCTGTGCCTCCCCACCAGCAGTATCCAAGTGCTTACACCTTTATTTACCTATTAAGAAACGATGTGCTGGCATCAAACTCAGAGGTTGTTCTAACACAGCAGGTGCCAAATCCCTTCCCTACTGCCAGTCCTCATTAAAGGAGGGTCAGGGTGTGCGGTCATTGCTCCTGCACTCCAGAGACCCTGGTGCTGAGCTCCTCTGCAGCTGAACACAAGTCACCCTCCTGGTTACATCAGGACCAAAAACAGAGCCCACAGAAAGCAATTCACAAGAGACACGTCACCTAGTTTCATAATATTGGTGATCTGCTACTAAATACCCGAGACTCCATCCTCAAGCAGCGTGCAGATAACTCCGAAGAGGTTCCTCGAAGTAGCACCAGAGCAATCAAAAAATTTCCAAGCCAATAACAAAACAAAACAAATAAATAAATGAATACATCTCACATTAAAACGTACAGCAACCCAGATTTCGATACTCAGGAGCTCTGTAATTTGCAACGTTCACTTTGATTCCATTTACAGCGCGCTCTGCTCCTGCCTAAAATAACAGCTCATCTCCCTTCGTTGGTCTTGGAGGACACCTGCTTGGCAAGAGTTTCAGGTCAGGTACAGCGGGGCTCTGAGTAAGGAAAGGACTAATCCTGGCTGCAAAATCCACCACTTCTCTTCTTAAACTCGTCGCCTGGACTCAGCAGTTGAAACCACGTGAAGCGCTCCCAGGAGCCACGGGGACACTCAGAGCCACACGCACCCCCAAACCTCAACAGGGACCCTGCTCAGAAATGCAAAATTCCTAAAACTCCTGGAGGAGAAGAATGTCACCGCTCTCTGTAATGTCACTGCTTTCTGTAATTACATTGACAATTTCCCCTCTTCTTTGATGTTGCTTTTCTTGTGGAAAAAAAGGAGAGGGTGGAGCTTTGTTTTTGTTGTTTGTACTCAAGAAAGACTCATTAAAAAGTGCTTTGGGATGTAGATGTTTTGGTTTTCTCAGGTTTTTTTTTCCCCAAGTATTTTTCATTATTTTTTCAGATTAATTTACTTGAAGGATCATCAGGGGACCAACCCACACATCCAATTTATGCTATATCATTTGTTTTTGAACCATAAGCAAGATTTTAAACACAACAGAGTGATTTATACTATGCCGAGACACATTAATGGATGCAGCAGGCAAGGGCTGGCCCTCAAGTCAACTAAAGATCATCTTCAAGTCAAAGCCTGCACCAATTACTCTTGCAGATTAAATTCTTTTCTCAGAAAACCAGCTTGGGACTCAAGTCTCCTCTCCCAGATAGCTAATGGCAGGGAAGATCCGAGTTAAACTGCAAAGGCAGATGAACTTCCCTGAGCACAAAGGCAGGGGGCACGGCTGGTAGCTGCAAGTTGACTTGGAGCTTTCTAGTCTGGAGAGGAGAAGACAAAGACGGGCATCAGGAAGGCAGGGACGGCCTCTTTTCACTTGTGCCTTGTGATAGGATGAGGAGCAATGGATTCAAGCTTGAGTACAGGATGTTCCACCTCCACATGAGGAAGAACTTCTTTACTGAGTTGTAGAGCATTAGAATAGATTTCCCAAAGAGTTTGTGGAATCTCCTTCTCTGGAGACTTTCAGGGCCTGTCTGGATGCATTTCTGTGTGATCTGCTCTAGTTCTGTCCTGCTCTGACAGGGGGGTTGGACTCGATGACCTTCTGAGGTCTCTTCAAACCCCTACCATTCTGTGATTCTGTGCTGGAGATAAGAGAAAACCACACCTATCTCCACCAGCGTGGTGGCAAGAGGGGCTGTTCAGCAACTGATACACTGGAGCAGAAGCTGCACACAAAGGAACTGCTTCCTTTAGCCTGCGTTCGCTTCCAGGAGCCAAGGAGGCCTTTCAGGACATTCTGGATAAATAAGCATTACATTAAGGACATAAGTGACCTATATACCATCTTAATGGAGCCCCCTCTGGATGCTCCCCAGTCTCTGCCAACTGGCCGAGCAAAGGCAAAGCCGCAGCACGGTGCTCAGCCCTCCATAAGCGACAACAGTCTCGGGGACCAGGCGGGCTGCTCACCCGTGGTGGGAAGCGAGAGGAGGCTGCTCGCAGGCTTGGGGAGCTGATTTGCAAGGATTCACATGACGGTTTAACAGCTCTTTTATCTTTTGCTGCCTTCTGGTGTTATTTCAATGTTGATTTGCATAGTCAATATAAAACTCTTTACATATAAACTGCCTGCAAGGATGACACCATCAATCCTCGCCTCTATTCACCACATTTATTATTTGTTTCAATTTAAGAGAGATCACCGCCGGATTACACCGTTGCTGATGAGGATTTATATTTACATTTCCAGCAAGCAAAAATACATGCCCTAATTTATTTATTTATTTATTAAGTCGTCTACACAAACGCAAAAAAGAGGGAACTAAACCTAAAATGAGCGCATGTACGTTCACGAACGCTCGCCGCTCGTGCTCTGCGGCTTATCCCTCCTTCAGACAATGCCACAGATTACTCAGCATCTGTGTAACATCAGGAGCACGAGGCTGGATCACGAGAAAGAATTAAAGGACATCACTGAGATAGTTTCTTAATCTTACGTGGCTGTGGAACCCAACACTCATCTAGGATTCTATGTTAAGTTTAAAGGAGATGCAAAAGGCATCCAGTTGTGGTTCCATGAGCTCCTATCAGGCACCACAAATCTGCACCTCAATGTATTAAACAAGCACATGAACTTCCAGAAATGGATTCTGCCATATAAAAACATCAGGTTTCATGAAAAACAGCACTGGAAAGATTAAAGGAAGAAGAAACAGAGTTTCAGGATACACTACACTTCTCTGGTCTGACCTGTTGAGGAGCATGAAGCTGGTAAGGCAGCAGATTTCACCAAAAAAAAGTCTTTTGACATAAATCTTACGGGATGTGGCAAAAAAAACCAACCCAACCAACAACAGGGATGCACCATAAACCTGGCTGAACTCTGGTTTTCCCTGTGACTCAGGAAAGAGGACAACTGAGCTGCGATACTCTCCATCAACCCCTGAAGAAGTTCATAAAAGTTATGACTTCTCTGAAAAGAAAGGATGCTTGAGTGTGAAATGATCCAAACAGAAGCTAAGTGCTACGTCCTGCCTTGGAAAAACTAAAGCAGAATTCTTTCCCAGGGCAATGGTAGGAGAAATGCTGCTGCTGTATTGCCCTCCATTAGCAGATGGATGGTCCTTGGAGGGCTGGTGTTACTGCACCAGGAGTCTCCTGCCAGCAGCTGCGCTGCTGCCAATGGGCAATTGCCACTGATCTCCAAAAAAACCAAAGTGAGTACTGCTAATGTTATTTAAATTCACATGCAAAGCAGAAGCAGTACTAGCACCCATCACAGTTCATGAAGTCAGAGCAGTGATCTGCTCAGAAACCTCCCAGCTCCAGTGTGGATCCACCTGAGCCCATGAAGGTCCCATCTGGGGGTCAAGGATTCATTCTATTTTCCTGAATTATCACCTCCAGAAGATTAACAGCTACTGCAATGATTCATCAATCAATTAAACAATCACTACATGATTGGAAGGGATGAAAGAAGCTTTCTCACTTCAGACTTGCTCAAACCAGTACAAACAGTGGTCCCCCATTAAAGATCTTAGGCAAGTGATACACATTCATGTGTGTCCTCCCTTCATTCAGCTGCTTTCTCGGTAGTATTTTGCACCGTATCGCCTTTTCCAGTTTACATGGGTTTAAGGCACACAGAACAAGGTGCCAGCAAGCTGAGTGGTTCACCCCAAAAAGTGCAGCTCTGCTACTGGAACAGTGCCAGCCCCTGCTGTCCACATTCACTGTTGGAGCAGAGCATCAATCAAGGCCCAGCAGAGGGGTCTGGCATTTCTTGGGTTCACAGGCACCTGCATCAGACCCTTCAGCCCATCTTCAATCAAGCGTAAACACAAGCCTGGAGTTGATGTATCGAGTGTTTACCCCTTCCTCTAGGTTTTGAAGATTGCTTGGATTGGAGACAGTGGTACAGAATCCCAGAATCGTTTAGGTTGGAAGAGACCTTCAAGATCTTCAAGTCCGACCGTTCCCCCAGCACTGCCAGGTCACCACTGACCCCTGGCCCTCAGCACCACAGCTCCACGGGGGGCTTGGAAACCCCTCCAGGGATCACGGGGACTCCAGCACTGCCCTGAGCAGCCTGGGACAGCCCTGCAGGGGAAGAAATTGGACTGGAAGGTGACATCTCAGCATACCTTAGATATAACAGAGAGGTCAAAGATCTTATCATCTGAAACAGCAAGAGATGTCAGGATTTGGTTTCTCAGCATCAGTGACCATCCCCACTGCCCAGAGAGCAGATTTCTCTCCGACACCTCAAACAGAATCAATGTTCTTTCCCTTCGCATAGACTAAACAGTACGAGCAGAGGAGATTCATCACACAGATGATCCAGAGCCACCCACTGTTGCTTCTGTCCCCTCTATATTCTCCACATAGCAAAACCCTACAGCATCTGCTAAAGAAGCCAGGCATCCTGCCCCAAACACCCACCCAGACTGGCACACAGCGATGAATTCTGAAGGGACCTATTGAATCCAGGCCTGTCTGTCACTGGGGTCGTGCCTTCTGGAGCCACTGGGTTAGAGCCTGGTTACCATCACACTCCCAAGTCTGGCTTCCAGAAATCCTCAGGAGTTTTAATTCCATTCAGGAGGAGTGGAACACAGATCAACTAACTGAAAACCCAGTATTTGGGTTTGGGTTTTTTTGTTTGTTTGTTTGTTTTGGAGCTTTTGTTTCTTTGCTTTTTGGCAAAGTTTGTTTCAAACATAACCCTTCTAGTCTGGCTGCTAAAACAAAAAGAAAGTAAACACCCATTCCCCCAGTCAATACAAGCTATTTAATTAAATCACAGCTTTCCAACCTTGACTTTGTTAGCACAATTTTTCAAACAACAGCTGGAAAGCTTCACATTACAGAATTATTCCTCCTTGACCAGCACATTGAAGACAAATGGGTCCGAAGGGCAGAGCACTGTTTGAGGCTGAGGAACCAGTTCCTCTGGATGGGACATGACCTTGGGAGGACTCTTGTCCAACCTTCTGCTCATGGCAGGGGCAGCCAGGAGGTCAGAACAGGGCACTTGGGGCCTTATCCACCAGGTCTTGAAGGTGGTTAATTCCTGGGATTTACAACTGGTCCTACAGAAAACCTGGGGACCCAAAGCTAATTGGGGTAGAATACAAAAAGCCAGTAAAAACCAGTAGAGTAAGGAGGCTTTCTGGTGGCAATGAACCTTCAACGAATCTTCAACAACATTTTACCCTCAAATTTCTGTGAGAGAAAAGTCAAAAATTAAAGACCTAATGCTTTTAAGAAAGAAGAAAATAGAGGTGACCTTCTCCCAACACCTCCTTCTCCCAACACCTCCCCATCTTCAATAAATACCCTGTCACATCTTTGTGCCACAGCAAAACTCGTTCCGGCCGTTCTTTCAGGGTTGTCTCTCCTGCAAAGCACAGTGGGGAGGGCACTTGGGGGTGGGCGAGGGCAAATGGAAGAGACAACTCCTCTGGACAAACTCCAGCCCCACTCATAGGCCACTGGACTTGCCCCAAACCAAGTCAGCAAATAGCCCTGAGCAGCTGTAGAACTCACTGACATTTTTTCATTCTCAAAGCCCCAGCTCCAGCCTGGATGGGGGTTAAGCCTGGAACGCTCTGACATCTCTCGAGTTCAGCTCTAAGTAAGTTTCCTTTAGTTTCAGCTACACTGCCCTTGAAGAATCTATCTCCACCAACACAGAAGCGTTCGTTGCCTTTATCTTTTCTAAGGAGAAAAGCAGAAAATTAAAGTCCTGCCTGTAAAAGGGGCTTACCTTGGGATCCATGCCTCGGAGGAAGAAAAAACCCACACCATTTTGCTATGTCTAGATTTAACTCTTTAGGCTAAAAAAATAAATAATAAAAAAAAGTAAATGAGATCTGGCCTGTAAAGAAGTTTAATTCAGGAACTGTGCCTCAAAAACCACCCCCCAACTGTTTCGCAGTATTTAGACTCAACTCTTCGGGTAACAAAACCCAAATCTAATATAAGCGAGCTCATTTTCTCAACATTTTCATTTAACAATATTGCACGGGCCTCGATTTGCATAAGAGTCACCATTGCTCAGCTTATTCATTTCAAAAAATATAAATCACAGGATGGTGGGGCTGGGAGGGACCTCAGGAGATCAGTGAGTCCAACCCCCCTGCCAGAGCAGGGTCACCCAGGGCAGCCCACACAGGAACAGAGCCAGGTGGGGCTGGAAAGTCTATACGCATCTCTTTTTGTAAATACAGAAATAAGTAGACCCTTGAAAAGCTCCTGCAATAAACCCTTAAGCAAATCCTTCCTTCTTCCCTCCTCTGTATCCCTGCAAAGGAGGCGTCCATCCCCGTTACGGGTACAACACCCCCCGTGATACCCACCTCTATGATATAGATTTTCGTACTTTCTCATCTAGAACACCTACAGCACTTCAAATTAACTACTGACCCCGGCTCTCGCACCGCAAACAAGCCCTTTGGCAAATCTCAATTGCATCGTGTCTACACTGATTAAAGCTTGAACCCCACTGACCCCGGCTGGTGTTAACTTCGCCCAGGCACCGGGAGCATTCTGCTTTTCTACTCAATTACCCCCTTCCGAGCAGAGCCATCACTACCCAACGAGCAGGCACAATGGGCTTCTGCTTCATTACCCTGACCAACAGCAGGACAGGAATAAACAAGCTAATTTATCATCGGCCAGGCTGAGCTTTTCCAACTAGAGAGCCCAAAGAGCGTTGTATAGGCTGGTTATTTATGAATACCTATCTATGGCAGCACAGTTTTCTACCTCCCTCTTCCCTGACCTTGATGCTACCAGTTGAATGTTAATGAGAGTTACCACAAGCACGGGTTTTAAGTGACATTTCATTACTGGTTACTATTTCACAGGGTACGGGAAAGCCTTTCCCCGAACACTGCAGCAGAACGGCTGTACACCGAAAGCATCTCCATCTTTAAAAGAAAACACACAACCCCCCACCCAGTACCAACTAGAAGCCCCCTCACACCCCTTGGGGAATTTCTCTTTGACCATTGGGCTTCAAAGTTTCATCAAGCCCATGGTCCTTTAAAGCCCCAGGGCACCAGTTCCACCCTTACTCTCAGCAGGACTTGCCAGGCATACTCTTGTAGCTTGTACTTAAGAATCACAGACTGGTTTGGGTGGGAAGGGACTTTGCAAGGTCATCCAGTCCACCCCCCTGCAGGGAGCAGGGCCATCTGCAACTAGAGCAGGGTGCTCAGAGCCCCGGCCAACCTCCCCTGCAGTGGGGCCAGGGATGGGGCAGCCACCACCTCTCTGGGCAGCCCGGGACAGCCTCTCACCACCCTCAGCACCAACAATTTCTCCTGCTCTCCAGTCTAAATCTCCCTCTTTTGAAGACATAAAAATGTCATCTCCAGTAGATTTTTCCAGTACTACAGGTCTCTCTATTTCAGACCATACAAATGAACCTATGCAAGCTACCAAAGCCTAGCCTGGGACATTCCTGACCCAACTTGGTGTCCTGCATCCAGGTCTCCTGCTCTGGACACAGAGAGCAAGCCAGGGCAGGCTGCACACATACCTGAGAGCATTGCCTTGGGCTGCACTGGCTTTTCCACCTCGTCTGGAGTAACGCAGGAATCCTGACCCAGTTGAGCGTATGGCTGGATGGAAGGTGGCACAGATGGTCACCAAGACCTCTGCCAAACTCGAACCTACCAGCTTAACAGGCTGGGGTGGGAAGTGAGCTGCTGGGATTTGAAGGTCCCTGACCAAGCACTCCAGCCAGCGGAGCAGTCAGCTGTGGTTTTGAGGAATGTCTATGCTTCCTGAGCTTTCCGTAGCCGTGCAGCAGCTAGAGGTGTGTCCCCATATTCATGCTGCAGGGTTTGGGGTTTTTTTCCCCTCAACTGAGGGTTTTTTTGCTCAACATTTGTTCTTAAACACTCCTTTTGCAGCTTTGGACCGTGCAGCGCAGCCCTTTTGAGCAGAGATTTTCTTCAGTCAGTGAGTTCTCAGCAGACTGAGACAGGAGCAGCTGTGCCAAGAGCCTTTAAAACCGAAAGTGCCATCGGCATCCCTGCTGCGGGAGCTGGAATCCAAGCACCCCGCGAGGCTGCTGCCACCCAACACCACCCAAAGGGCTGCTGGTGAACAGTCGTGCTCTCAGAGATAAGGGATTATTCCCTCAGCCTCAGGCAAGTCACAAAGAGAGAAAATCCTGGGAGAGCTAAATGAGTGATCTCCAACGAGTCACACACGCAGACAACAGCCGCAAGAAATGCAGAGCAGCAAGTGTGAGTTCCATAAAGGCAGAAATAGATACGCAAAAAAAAAAATTCTATTTAAAAGAAGGGGGTGAGGAGAAAAGAGAAAGTAGAACTGATTTACTAATGGCCACAGAGAGTTTGATCCCCTGCCAAGTCGCCCTTTGTCAATCTGCGCCTTGGATGAAATGTGTTTCCTGCTACACCCAGCCCAGATATGAGATCCCTGCGAGCAGAGCAGCTCCAAAATAGCACTGTGACCTGACAGCCCCCCTCCCCAGGCACAGGCTGGACCCCCCCTCACCCCCCCCAGTCCCCCACTGCACATAACAGGGCACCTGGAAACAGCAAGTGCTCAGATATGTGAGGAATTCAATCTGCATGTGAATAGGAGGGAGCAGATCCCCAGCCCTTCTCCCCAGGTTGGCCTGGGGCAGAGGGACACTCTGAGCCCTTCAAAGGCTTTCCCAGGATATCAGAGGGGTAAAACTTGACTTCAAAGGCCATAAGTGTTGTTTACTAACAAAAAGCCTTCCTGTTCAAGGGGCAGCCTGGTAGCTGTTCGGTTGTGTTTATAAACAAGCCTCCTTCGCACCAACACAACAGGATCACAGAATCGTTTGGGTTGGCAGAGCCCTTTCAGCTCCTGGAGTCCAACCATCCCCCAGCACTGCCAGGGCTCCACTGAGCCATGGCCCTCAGCACCACAGCTCCACAGGGGGCTTGGAAACCCCTCCAGGGATCCCGGGGACGCCACCCCTGCCCTGGGCAGCCTGGGACAGCCCTGGACAACCCTTTTGGAGAAGACATTTTTCCTAACATGGTAACAATGGTAAACCTAGACAGATGCAAGTCAACCTAAATAAACTCAAATGTTTTACAAAGCAAAAGGAAATGTAACACTAGTCTATCAAACCTTACTCAGTCAAGAGATTTTTGGAAATCTAGCTAAACTTTTCTTCATTTCAGCAGCTGAACTACCTAGGGATTGGGTGTGCTCCAATATGTGCTGCTCAGAACTCCCTCTGCAACTGCAACTTTACAAGTTCTCCGGTACCTTTCGTGCTGGGTTCAGGCAAAACAAGAACGAAGCGACTAAATTTGAATGAATGGGGTAAAGAGGTGCCAACACACGGGCGCGCCGGGTCTTGGAGCAAACAGGAAACCAGCTGCCAGGCTGCACGAGGAAAAAGACCTGGAAGCAGCAGTGTTAGGAAAGAACATCGGGACAGGCTGAACAAAGAGCTCGGCAGAGAAACGGGCAGGTAAGACCAGGATATGTTCTGGATGCAGTGTCAGGAAAGTCCCAAGGAACAGAGAGATAAAAGTGGGAATGGATTTGGAACAGATCTCAAGATTCCTCAGTCTGATCTTTAGTCAGCAAATAGCTGTGAAACCCAATAAAAAACCCCAAATGTCCCAAGCTCTTCTGGGTGACAATTAGTTACCAGCTACTCCAATGGCTAGAAATTCTTACGTTGGATAGAAATGTTTGAACCCACGATGAGTTTTATGGAAGACAACTTAATGCCATGTGCTGGAAGGTTGTTTTTTTTATTTGCTTCAAAAAAACCCCAACAACAATCATATTATGAATTATAAATTACCTTAAAATAATTTTAAATACATAAAATCAGAAAGCTAAGAAGTACTGATAGATCTGCAGGATGGGAATAATGGCATTTACCTCTTTTTAGAGTTCATTGCAACTTCCTGATTTAAATTACTAGGTTTCAATGACTGGTTATTACGCTCGCGTACAGCTCTTAATACAACAGGATCCAGGCCACGACTGGGATCTCTGAGCACTATTGTGTCATAATTAGTGAATAACATCAACCTTCAGCTTTACAGAGAGGCACGGGCAATTCTGAAGAACTGCTTATAATCCTACTAAGGAAATGAGATGGATCAAAATAAACTATTATAATTTTTCCTCCCAATTTGTATAATAACACTGTCCACGAGAGACATTAGGGAGATAGAAAGCATGTACTCTTTATCATAATGGAGAATCTCTCGGAAGAAATCACAAGCACTCATTTTAGTTATGGCCATTATGGAGCATTACGCTTTAAGGGATCTAGATGTATGAAGCTTCACATCCTTGTGTTCCAAGAAAATAGCAATAAGCATATAACAAAGATTAACTTTATACCAGCTGGCGTGTAAGTGGCTCGATACTGAGAAAAGGAAACAATAAACCACACTTTCCTACTCACTTTCAGCCTCAGCAGTTTGTTGAGGACGTAACAAAAATATATAAAAAGAAAGAAATTTAATTAAACAGTGACTCCTTTTCTATCAGTAAAGCAGCACTGATTTTACTGTTGGTCAGTTTTATCCCAGTTTAAATCCCCAGAGTTTTGTTATGATAAAGAGCACTATGAAACACATGTATTTCATTTGTGTTCAGAGATGTAATAAGCTACAAAGAAAAGCAATTCAGGTGGAATGTACAAGTTCAAAAGCAGCCTAGGGGGGTTTTGTTGGTTTGGGTTTTGTTTGTTCATTTAATTTTTTTTTTTTAAACTGGTGATACATATTTAATTCCTCTTTGCTCTATCCTTTAATTTCTATAAAATTGGCTGCTCAGGCAGCCAAATATAAATTTAATTTCTATAAAGTCCATGGCAGGTGTCACATTAAAAGCAGGACAGATGCAAGTAATGTAATTTAAGCTCATTTACACTGCCGAGTGCCACTGCGATTCACTTGGTTACACAGTGCAGGCAACACAGCGGAACTGTGGAGCTGACCCAAACCAGCTACCTATGAAAATCCTACCCAATCTGTACACCCTCCTTCCACGTCCTTTAGTGTCCTATGTACTGCATTAGCTGCCCTCCTGAAGACTTGGGTGAGATATCAAAGCAAAACTTGACAAAATGCTTTCATCCTTCAGTTACTTTCACTAAAATCAAGCCAACTCGATTACAACAGTAAGACCTTAAAAATAATATGAAGAAAAAGGTTTACTTTTAGTGCCAATTCATTGTTTTATTACTATTATTCGGGGATTTAACTGCAAAAAATACTTAAGAGATTACATCTTGTTAAAAGGTTTCCGATGGACTTCCAGCTAACGTCAGTGCAACCAAAAACCTCGACTCACACGGGCATTTTTTTACGGCATAAACACAAAACCTAGTGAATTTAATACCAGATATTCCAGACCTGGCAGCTCCAAACGAGCATTTGAATGTTTGAGGCGTAGATGGATCCAAACCACCACAGAAAAAAAGGATCACACCCAATAACCCCACTAACCTGTGGGCACCTCAGCTGGCAGAACTCAAGCAACCGTTACTGCGACGAGGGGGTTGGAACCTCACGTGTTTTCCTGTCCTCTAGTGAAGTTTGTTCCGAAGATTATGATTCAGCAAGTGTGCCCTGCTGAAGTCAGCACACATCATCACGGGTACTTTTAAAGTACAGTTTTATAGGGCTGGAAGGGAGCACTTAATTTGCAGTGCAGATTAAGGTTTCCTTGCCTTAAAATATGCTTGGAGTGTGCTGAAAAAAACCCTATTTTTTTTCATTTCAAGCGCTTCTGAGTGTAATTAACCTGGGACATGAGAAAAACAATTCTATTACCCTTTCTAAAGTGTTTTTCTCCTGTGGATAAACCTCTCCCACTTGATTTTTTTTTTTTCTTTTTTGCTTCAGTTTAAATAGGGCACATGTTGTAACAACACAGGGATTTTCTGATTAGTTCTCTATTTGTTTTCTTTTTACCTAGACAGCAATATTTAACTAGAACATCTTTTTTTTTTTTAAATTACATTTATAAATATGTTTTTTCCCCTCAGTAAAGGAATAGAGACTAGCATTAAATACAGAGAAAAGATACCATCATGTAGCAAAACAACAGTTTATCAATGAGGGAGATTAAATCGATGAGGTTTGGTAAGTAAACAACAGGAAACCAGAGAGCTTGATAGCAATGGTAGAAAAGGTCTATAACAATCACCTCCTGATGATCTTCTCCAAATTGTCACCTACCTTCCCTATTTCTAATGACAAAGTTCCTATCGAGATGATGTAGGCAGTTCACAAACCCTACAAAGGGAAGGAGAAAGCACAGCGAACTAAAATCGACGGAACTAAAGTCAGGTTTCGATACGCTCCGGAAAGAGCTGGAAGAAGGCAAGTCTAATTGGAAGAAACTGGAACTCCACTGGACTGTCTATTCCACAGATAAATGCTAGAGAAACAAGCTCCAAGTATTCCAGAGATGAAGCAGGATAGGAAGGATAGCAAGCTGTCAAGCTTGATAAATCACGTGCTCTTTCTTGATCTCCACAGAAGAGAAGAAGCATATGGAAAATGGGCACGTTGATGGCTGCTGTTGGAGGCGAGGGGTAAGATAAAATGAGATGTGAGTAGAAAGAAACTTGTGGCTAATAAAAAATGACATCATTAAGTACATTCATAATTATCTCGCTAGCTAGGAGTAGAATCAACTCAACTGTAGCGTCAAAGAGAAGAGGTTTCAGGCTACCTTAAAGGCTAAAGAGAGTAGAGAGTGCCCGGTGGTTTTGAAATTGGCTAGTCCAGATGAAATACGCTCTAGGATACTGAAAGAACTGCCTAAAGCCATCTCAGAACTGCTGGTGTGACTCTTGTAGAATAGAAAATATACCAGAAGACCGGAAAAGACCACAAAAATACCATCAGATTAATCTGGTAAAGTCTTCCTAGCGTGGACAGAGCTGGCAAAGCTGTACCGGTATTGGCAAACCTCTTCCCACAAGCAAGTTTTACCAGTAGAAGTATGGGTTTGTCACTGGTGGGACTCTCGTAGGATGGAAAATACACTGGAAGACTGGAAAAGAGCATAGTGCCTACCATTAGAAAGGGGCAAAGGTGTCGAAGAATTCTGGCCTTTTTGGTTTAACTGCAATTCTGGGAAAAAGTCTTAAAAGAAATAAGCAGACAAGCCAATTATGAACGTCTGGGAAGTAACAAATCCACACGAGCAACTTGAACCTGCCAAAATCAAATTTGTCAGACCAATATATTGGGGTTTTTTTCTAGAACAGGTTTGCCAGCACTGCAAATAGGGGAGAAAAAGTAAAGTACTACTCATCCTGACAGGCTTTAGAAGCTACCTGATCATGATATTATATAAGCAAGCTAAATAAGGTTTAGACAAACTTAAGAGAGGTGAAAAGCTGCTTCGATAACTAATTCAGAAAGAACTCCTATGGCAACATTGAAGGATACTGACAGGGTGCAACTGGTCCGTTCCCTGACTGTTACAAAGCCACAGAACCTGCTGTTCACACAGGAGGAGGTGGTATCTGCAGTTTAAGCAGTGGGGGGAAAAAAAAAATCAGTTCAGCCAGTAAAAAGCACTCAAATGAGGTGCAACGTGATTTCCACTCTTTACTCTCCATCACAGAATCACAGAAATAAGAAAAACATTGGTTAGAAGGGATCTCTGTAGGCTATCAAGTCCAGCCTTGAGCCTGCTACCCACAATAGACCAGGTCAGCTTTGGTTTTGTCTAGATGAGAACTACTGCAGGATTTCATTGCATTTTATTGTTTCCCAGCCTTACAGTCTAAACGGGTGTATTTTTTCTGTGTTGATTTACAGCCTGAGCAGCAAAGCAAGGAGACAGCATCAAAGAATTGTTTCACTCGCACTCCCATCACCTACCAGTTTCTACTGGGAAAAAGAACCTTGTTCTGACAGTTGAGCCAAATAATCTTAGTAATAAATAGGAAATAAAGCAAGTATTTAACTCTGGTTTCAAATAACTTCATTTTGGTCCTCCAAGCCTAAGAACCAGCACACGGAGTTCAGTGTACAAATACTGGATGAGAAGTAAAGGACAAATTCTCTCCAGTGTCAGGGGAACTATTCTGGAGACCAGTGAGTCAATTTGTAAGTCTCTGTAAGAGATTTAAAATATGAATAGTTTTTATGACTGGTTGTCTCTTTATTCAAGATTTCCCAGTAGCAAATTGTATAGGAAATGAAAATTTGTCCTTGTTCTGAGCTACATAGTCCATCTTTTTATCTACCTAATGATGAATAGTTTCCCCTAGATGTAATGCTAAGTTATTAATACATATTATTTCCCTCAGATTTTGTTTATCTACAGAAAAGAAAGGCCAATTTAAAAAGAAACCCCTTAAACCTTCAACATGGAGCAACTAGGCACCCCTAACAACAGGTCTTATATGTTATTCTTACCTACTTTAAGCTCTTAAAGTAACCAGAGATGCTTCTGAACTGTCAATTTTCCATGTTCTTGGAAAAAAATCAAGCTTTGCTCCTTTTCTGGCCTCCGCCAGCTCTCCCAGACATTTACCTCTATCAAAACTCTGCTATAACAGGTGCAAAAGAGAATAGCTGGAGAACGCGGGTGAATCCCACATCTGCTTTCTGAATGAGGCAACAGAAGCGGCACAGAAGGAAATAAGAAAGACAATCGCTGGCTTGAACTACGATACATTTTACTTGTGGGCAAAGGGCCAGCTTACAGGAGGCAGAATGTGCAGGACCAACTTATTGGAATTCAGGGGTGGGCCTCCCTTCTTGTCCGGAGACAGCTGTAAACCAGCAGCCCATAGCATCACAAGCAGGCACCGAGTTTTGTCAAGGAATGCTGATAAGTACAGAAACAGCTTCAGCAGCTTCGGCTACACCCCTGCCTAACAAAATGACAGTCAATCTCCAATTCCAGATGACAAGAACTGGATAAAAACTTAAAACAAATGGTGACCTTTCAAAAGATTAATTTGTTTACCAACAAAACGTTCTACGTTTGTCATCCGAGATGGGGGTGACCTTCACATTCCCATTTCTAGGTTGGAAGGATGCTGACTATAGTCATCTGTTAAGTTAACTCTCTCTCGCCAATTATTTCCTTTTTAGTTGTAGTGACAAGAAGATTTTATTAATTCGCCGGGCTGCTTCTGATGATTACATACCATAATACAAATGCAGCAAGCTTCTTCTGAATTACTGTAGTGAAACATCAATTCGTTTAAGCCTCATTCTGCTACCACTGCCAAATTATGCTTTGACTGTAATTATAGCCATATGCATAGATTTAAAACACACTCGGGTCTGGAGGACCAAAAGACCTGGTTTGCTTCTACAACTTCTTCTAGTGCCTTGAAATGAAAAGAATCACCCTGTTTTGCCTTGCTTTGGAAGGGAACAGACTTTCAGTGCTAAGCATTAGTGATTAGCATGATGCAGATGCTGAATAAAGAATGACAAAGTGAAGATAGGATTAGAATGGTTGTGCTCAAATAAGTCAGCTTAAAGAAAACCAACCCCACAACCCAGAATCACTGCCATCACCATTAGAGCCACACTGTGTAAGATGCGACTCATAAAGGCTAGAAATCATCACCGTATTAAATTCCACCTCATGAATATATTAAAAGGTTCCTAAGTTTACAGGATAATATACAAGAAAACAAGAACCAAAAAGCACCAGTATAATTCTACAAAACAACAGCGGTCCAAGGAAAAAGAAAGGGATAGTTGGGAAACTTTTCTACACTGCAGCACTAGGTCAGAATTATTCTTGCTGCAATTCCGATTACTCTTTGTTTTGTAAGATACTCCATGGAAATTATACATATTTAATAATTAGCTACTCATTATTTTTGTTATCCAGACACAGGCTACAAAAGAAAGCGATGCCCGGTCTGCTCATTGTGTTTCATACAAAATTACAATCCTCGTTTTAAGATAACTACAAAACTTCACAGCGGATGAGGCATTAGTGCTTCTAAGACCCAAAAAGGTAAAAAGGGCAACAGATAATTGTTCTTACTTTCTGTCATAAAATCCAGCGTCAGCAACTTTGTAATACCAAAAGAGCAAGAAAAGAAGACATCTTTCATCAAACAATGAGATCCTTACTAATAATTTTTCAGACTGCTCAAAGGGCAGGATAATAAAAAGTCCACGTAGATTTGTGCTTGACCTATCCAGTCACCTCCGAACCAGTCTGGTTTTAATCTCATCCCATTTTTAAATGCTCGGGTCTCCTTCAAAACTCAGATGCTGACAACTCTTGGAAAAAACCTGAACGCAGTTTAACTGAGCAATTAGTTTTTAATTTATTTCCAATGAGAGTCCTTCTGCCACTGATTATTAATTATTTTTTTGGAGATAATCTTCGAACTCCTGTACCTATCCAGGGCATGGGCGTGGGTGTGCGCGCGTGTGTGCGTACAAATATTGCCCTCTAATGGCTGATTAGTAAAACCAGGGGAGGTAGCACCTAATTTAATTCTTGGAGCTAACTTTAATTGTTTTGGTTTGGTTTTATTTTAAAAAAAAAAAAAAAACCCCAAACAAACAAACCCCAAACCTCTAAAGACCGTGTGATTTCAGACCTGCAACTACACATCGATTTATTTCCGTGACTATCGGTGATCTATACCCATCGTTCCTCTAAGTGCTAGTATAGATCACATTTAACAACGTCTTAATTCACAATAGCAGTAGTGGATTGGGCAAATCCCATGGCAAAATTTTACCCCCAGTGAAGCCAGAACACTTCAAAACACAGATTAGTTAAGGGGATTTGAAAACTTCTAATGAAGTTAAATAAATTCGAGGTAGGAAATACCCACTTTTTTTTTTTTTCTTCAGCCCATCTCCCTGCCACACACAATTCCTTAGCAACTGTAAATATGTATCAGGGAGCTTGACTAATTTCCACTAAATGTTTGTAATTTAAGTCAACAGTCAGAAGTTTTCTCTGATCAGTATCTGTGTTTCAGCAAGAGTGGTAAAACACATGGCTCTCCACAGTAGTATAATATTCCTCTCTGCGAGTGTTTTAGAGTGGTTCTAAAAAGCTATTAGCCATGATGCTTTTCTCTAATTAACTCTATATCACAGGGTTAGACAAATCACCTCTTAGTCTGGGCAGCAGCTTTCAAAAGAAAAAGAAAAAAAAACAAAAACACAACTCATTTTTTATAAGTGGCAGCTTACAACTGTGCCGTTCACCGAGCCTGTTTATGTTGGTTTAAAGCAAACACCCTGGAATGCCTCTTACAGCAGCGGGCTTGCTGCACAGTGCTTCTAGTACATAAATTAAATTGGAGAAGAGCATCCTTGTGCGAGACCATTGGGCATATTCTTGCCTGTGGACCACAGTGCTGTGCTAAATTTGTGAAAGTAATCGATCTTTGGAGGGATGCTTGGGCCTATTTCATTTTTTTTTAGCAGAAAATGTCATCTTCATTTGTTTGAGAGAAGCAGCAGTTGAAGAAGAGAAATTTGGAAGAAGCAAAACTTAGATCCTGCATAACTTGGATAGTCTCAGAGCAGAGAGAAGAACGGGGAAGGGTGATTTGATGGCCACTAGTCAGGGTACTCTTAGGAGAGCGTTGCGCAAGTGCTCGGGCTCAGTTTTGGTAGGTAATTGTTTTGTACTGAGGCAATCAACTGGACTAGAGATAAAAGGAAGGCTGTGCTTTAGAATATCTTGTAGCTTGACAGTGAGGACAGTTGGGATCTACAAGACATGAAAATATCTCCATATGGAAAGGAAGGATCTGAATCTGCCCCTCATATCGCAAAGTAAGTGCTCCCATCATGGAGCTAAGAAGTAGAACTCTACATCCCTTCCCAAAACACGTCAGAGAAATAAGATGTAAACGACACCTCAATTTCTGGAGTCACTTTAGGATTCTGATTCCCTTTCAGTATAACCTCCGGGGTTTTGATTCAGTGATGCTGATTTCTAGGCAGGGTCAGCAATCATGTGGCAGGATTGCTTTTTCAAAAAAATATATATATATAAATCAATTAAAAAGAGCATCAAAATGAAGTACAACCCTTTCCCACTCATTCCTAACAATCCTGTTATCATTTAAAAAGAGAAGTATTCTTGTCTTTTTAAGAAACGGCCACAGAACGTACAACTGAAACCCCATTCTTGTCAGGAAAACACCTTGAGCTTTGAGTCACACCCTGAACTCCACAAGCCCCAGTTTGCTTACCTTCACTCCCTGGTTTTGCTGAGATGACTTACCAGGCACATTCCTATATATACTTACTGCTTTTCATAGAATCCCAGCCTGGTTTGGGTGGGCAGGGACCTTTCAAGGTCATCAAGTCCAACCCCCCTGAAGTGAGCAGGGACACCTGCAGCTAGAGCAGGGTGCTCAGATTTTTTTTTGTTCTGGATTGGGGTTTTGCTACCTAAACTTGTTACGCTACAGAGCTTTGTTTTCCTCGGTACTGTCACTCAAAAGGTTTTGATCGTTACGTATCGATGTCAAGAATTAGGAAATGATGAGGTACTTCAAGTTAAGTTTTTTCTTCAGGTCTGATACGTATTCATTTTCATAGTGAAAGCTAATACATATAATAAGCCCATAAGATAATTTAAGTTACTTACAGGAGCAGATTTTTTCTTCATTATAAGTGGCAGCCTGGTCTCGTAGCTCTGTTGTTTCAAAACAGCTTTATTATCGGTGTCCTCTGGGTCAAGCATAATTTTCATATCCATTTCCACCTGCTGCTGAAATATATCATAGGCATAGTCTTAAAAGAACCACACTGAGACAGAAGTGTTTATAAGCAGGAATGGGTTAACGTGTTCTTAGATTTGAAATATTATGATAAAAAAATCATGGTATTTGACACACAGACCTGGGCAAACAATGAAGTGCTTTTCAATTCGATGGAAAAACCTAGCAAGTCATACTCCTCACGAGCGTGTTTTTGCCAGTTTGTTTCAAATGGCTCCATTACGAGCTCTGAAATTCCCAAATTTGCACACTTTTGAATTATATTTTGACTGGAGAGGACAATCAGGTTTGACTCACTTGATTAACATTGGTCATTTGTGAATTCCATTTTCCTGTGTTAAGAGCACAGTGCTTTACACACACCCTACCTATGGGGAGGGTGTTCTATGTGTGTTCATCCCTCCGATGATCATAACAATCCAGTCTACCCTGGCCATGTGTTGCCAGAGACTTTGATTCAGGAATCATTGACCTGATGGACCAGACAGCTTCTTTGGATCTGTTATGGCCCATTGACTCAATGCCTATATGCAAAGCTTGCTTATAGGAAAAAAGGAGGAATTAAAAAAATCCTTACAGTAATAAGAATTAAAACCAGAGGAGTTTTCAGTATTATCGGCATGGAACAGATTCAACGAATTTTGCTAATAAAAATCATTATGATTTAAATCCCAATAGACAAGAAAAGATTTTTAAAGTTTCTTCTTGTTATAATGAGCATCTAAAGCACCTTCTCTATAACAGCCAGAAGTAATGCCATATATTTGTACTAGAGTTTCTTAAGTTTGATTCACCTTAAAGCATTTGCTTAAGTTTACACCTGGCTCTGCATCCAGTGTCACTATCTCCCAGTACTTTTACCACTGCTAACTAGACTCTGCACCCAACAGGGTGTCTTCACCAACTGTTGCTGAATGAGGAATAATCCTCAAATGGCAGAAATTAATGTATCCCTAGAGAAGTCAACTGAGCTAAGGTAATTCAGGGGAGCTGGGGGCCTGGTGGGCATGTCTTTCATTCCCATTACGTGCATATGGGAATATAAAAAGCTCCCTTACATAATAACCTATTTATACACAAGGACTCTCTGCTGATAGTTCTACTGCATAAACACAAAAATAAATTTATAAGAATTCTATTTTGTGGCAAACCAAGCAGGCCATAAGAAGCTTAAGATGTATATTTCAACTATTAAACAATTGTATTAGTTTGTGAAAGCACTAAAAATGGTTTCATTTATTTATCCACACAATAGATTATCTTCTTTTGATAGTAATTACAAGCAGATGTATCAATGAGATGCTCATTTAGATTTGGGTTTGTAAGAAGAAAAGTTATTATCCAAGCCAATTACTCTTTTACCCACATGGCTGCACAGAGACAGAAAGTTCAATTTTCACCTCATCAGTGATTTTGTGGTATTTATTTTATTACTATAACACACCGCTGTACAGAAAGGAAACTGCTTGTGCTATTAAACAAGAATTGGGGGAAAATTGAGTACCTTCTCAATTAAAATAGGAGATGATTCACAAGGCAGGCTCCCTGCTCCCACCGACAGTGAAAAGATCGATGCTGAAGTGGCAGATTGTACACAGCATAATGAGAATTGAAATGCATAATAAAAAAAAACAAACCCCAAAACTGATAAAAATGACTTTGTCAGCATAGACGTATGGCAAGTGATAATTCTACATTTGCAGGAGCTGGAGCAGATGGTAGCATAGGTCTCTTCCATCTATATTATCCACCCATCTATATTATCCAAAGTCTTAAATCCATGTTATCTTGAACCATCTTGATGCAGAGTAAGAACGAGATGAGACTAGCAAGGCCAGCAGCCTATTGTTGCTAATATAACACCCAACGAGAGTAAGAATTATTTTGCTTAATTATTAACATGGAGGGTACAGAACAAAGTTGACATGTTCAGTACAGTTAAATGGATCAAATCTTGTTCGACTTCCAACGGTCATTTCTGAGCAAAGGGCATTTTTATCATGTGTGAAGCTACCAAATCTCATTCACGATGTAATTCTGTTTTGTAGATGCATGTGGTGCCTCATTTCAAAGAGAATCCAATTCCTTTGTGAATGGAGTACAATGTATTAATCTTTGAAACAATCTGTATTATTGGTAACTAAACCAGTTTTCACATCTCGCTCTTTATGTTATTTGCATATTCTCGAGCCCCCTGGAAACAACTTTTCATTTAAATCTGTAATTCTATTAAGGATGAGAGAACATTAAGAAATTCTGTGTATTGAGAACACAAAGTATCAACTCTTAGAGAAAAAAAAACAGGGGGAAAAAAAAAAAAGCCAAAAAGGAAAAAAAACCCCAACAACCCTGAAGCAGCACAGACATCAGTTCAGGTGTTTTTAAATCAAGCATGTTTAAAAAATAATAAAAAAAAAATTAAAATTGAACTTCTGCACCTACCAGGTATGGATAACAAAACAAAATAATTGAATTTATACACTTTCACAGCTATGGATAACAACATCATTCCTGCCATCGCTGTACAGAGGCTTTACAATCACTGCACGAGGAAGACACCTCTTTATGGTTCTTGAGCTTTATTGGAAGAAATCCAATTATAACAGAGAGTAAGGGAAAAAAAAAAGAAAGGGGACAGTGCCTCACAGTTCCCTCTGTGAGCTAAATTTGCAGAGCCTTATCCTGCTGCTGCTATGACTCAAAAATACTGTGTGAGTAAACAATAATTTTAAGCCTATTCTGATACCTGGGGGCAACCTATTTCCCATATGACAAGTATTCCAGCAACGTGCACGTGAAAATAGCATCTGTGCTTATTTGACTCCAACCTTGTTTCATCCTGACTTGCTGCAAAGGCAGCTGATGCGCCGTCGCTGCTCTTGCGCTGCGTACTATGGTCTGCAAAGCACGCAGATGTTACTACCCGAGTTATGAATTTCTCTCAGAGCCCCAATTGTGTGTTGAAAGATTGGATTTCTTCAAGGCTATGTACCTGGAAATACTGTCTGCAACTGGAAAACTATTCACTCTGCTAAGAATTCTTTTGAGTGGAAAGGTATTTTGAACACCAAAGTACATTAAAAAACAAAACAAACCCCAAAACTCTTTATAGCTCCAAGTGAGGAAAAGCAAGGAAGTAAGGAATTGTAGGTGATAATTTCCCAGCTGCACTCCACAACTATTTAATAATAAAAAAGCTTTTTATGTTGGCATGGAGGGCCTGTAGGACAGCTGGCAAAACAGCCCATCTTGCCATTTTCTTTGTAACAGGAAATTAGGGGTCGTGTGTGTGTCACTGGGTACGTGTTTCTGAGCAGATGCCACCGAGAGCAGAAATGAGAAGCCCAAGAGAAAGTCGAGGCGGGACAGAGCATGTGCTCCACTGAAAATTTAAGCTCATTGGTGCACAGAAAGAGTTGAAAGACCACACGTAATTCCGAGATAGTAACATTTTTTTTTCCCCACAATATTAAGTGTATTCATATAGGACAGGGCTGGAATATGGCCTGGAAAAACAAAATAATTAAAAAAAAAAGATTGATTTTATCAGAGTTTTCACTGCACCTACCTGTCATTTCAGGTGTAAGCAGTATTTTACTACTGCTTTATGCTGGGATTTCTTTTACAAAGTTAATCAGCAATCTAAGTGTTAGGCTGCTCATTCTGATGATACCATTTTGAGTAGCTTCAATCCCTAGCTTCTAGTAGCAGTCTTAGAACTACAGAAAGCTGCTTCTTAAGGTTCCTTCTCACTCAGAGCTCCCTTGCATTTAAACGGTAACAACCCAAAATTGTGACAATGGGTATTTTTCAACTCATTGCCTTCATTTGTTTTTAAACTCTGCTTGAGGAAACCACCTTGAACACACCAGGCAAAATTCACAGTGTAGAACAAAAAAAGAATGAAAATGCTTCAGATACAAAGATTTTGGGAAGGTTTTAAATGTTTTTAGATGGATTTCACTTATAAAAATCAGACAAAAAACAACAACAACAAAAAAAACCCAACAAGCCAAAAAGATTTCAAGGGAAAACCTTGTATTTATCACAGGGGCAACTATCCTATACGTGGACAGAAGTCTTTCCCACATTTTGCCATAACTTTTATGCAAAAATGTAAAAAAAGAGCCACTTTTAGTCTCAAACAACACAAACATTTGTATCTGTCCTCGTACCGTTCCAACAGATAGTTCCTTTTATTCTGAAACACGTTACTTGCAGAATCCCAGCTAAGCATACTGTATTTCCAGGACCGGGTCCTTAAAGCCGGATAAACAACTGGTTTCAAGATTCTTTAAGAAGGTATTTGTGGGAGGCAAAAAATAAAGAATGGAGGGCTTGTGGATGCACCCATGATGATATTAAGTCCTCCCTAACTTAGATTTTATCCTGATTGTGAGGCTGGCAGAAAGCTCTTACCTCTCAGCCTCACTCATTCCACCGAGAGCTCTTTCAGTCATAGGTTGTATTATTATCAAAAACTGAATCCACGTGGAATCAGAACGTAAGATTACGGGATCAACGGGTAACCCAGTCTACTCATTTAACCAGTCTACTCATTTAACATGCTCTCCAGTAGAAAAAGTACTGTTATTTCAGACCTGTGCACCTTGAGAAACGCGTAGCGCCGATTTGCTGTACGCCTGGACAGTCACGGGCTCAACGGCTACTCGTGGCAAAATAAGTTGTTTCTGACAAGCACCAAAATGAAGCCCCCTGATTTAAAAAGAAACAAGCAGTGAGGTTTTTAAAAATGAGGTTGATTTTACCTATTAAACTCATACTGCTTCCCTCGGGTTAAATCTGAAAGATGGTATTTTTATTTAAATTGACGTCGAGCAAAGAAAATAAATCAGGGGAGTCAGCAAAAGATCGCTGTGGCTGCTTAGATCTGCATTTACTTTTCTATTGGTTTTTTTTAACTTAAAACCAACATTTCAAATGACCAAAAATAACCTCACCTGGGCCAATACTCTCAGTTGCTTTACAAGATTCTGGTGCCACAGTTTTTCTGTCTTGCTGCTCGCATGTCTCCGTAATAAAACGGCCATCCCACTTACCATTTAGGGGGCTCTTTTGAACGGACTTCTTTATTGTCAGCAGAAGAAACAGTTAACACTTGTCTGTTTATAGTATTAAAATAACTTTCAGCAGGTTTCTGTTAAAAGGAAAAAAATAAAAATGTTTAGACTATTACAAAAGTATGAGGGATAATAAATGTACTTAACTCAGTTAATTTAACAGTCCAGATCTTTACTGGATGGAGAAGTTGTTGGGCTTTGTGCTTCTGATGGATTTGATCTGGTTTTGGCTAATGGGTACAAAATCAGTGAATTCTGATGACCCAATCATTATCATTCCAAACAGTAATGTCTGATGAATCCCATCGTTTGCTAATTGGGAAGGGATCTTGCAGGATAACAAATACACAGCCCCATGTACTCTAAGTGAACTACCGACAAAAAACTCAGTCATCTTCTGGATCAGCTCTATCTTACTTACTCTCAGCCCAAGAGCAGCTCTTTCCATTGCTGTTTCGAGGTCACTAATATCCACGACTTCTACGTTTCCTTTCAAGTCGATATTTTTCACTTTAAGCTTATGAATGGCTTCTTGAACCTAAAAAGCAAGTCATGAGAAAAGTCATAGCTATAATGAAACCCCCACGGGATTACACAGCAGGATTTAATCCAAATAAAATGCTTCCTAAATACAGGAAAAAAAAAACACACGCAGCTTCCCATACTTCTGCACTTTTATAAATAAGGGATTACAAAGCAAATGACTTTAAAGCCATTGTGGAAAAAGGAAAAAGGCTTTATTTTAAAACAAATCTCACAAAGCAAAGGAAATGAACTTGAGGTCCCTCGCCAGGGAATGATGTTTCCTTCCACATTTCAAACACCTCTCTTGGTTTAACTGTGCAGGAATCTCCCAAGCGTTCACAAGGGCCTGAAAAGTAGAAGCAGCCTCACAGAAGAGCACGTCAGCCCATGTTCGAACAACAACAACAAAAATGTATGTTTACACTGCGTTAAGCAAAAAAGTTCAACGTCTCCTTATGGTAAAACCCGGAACATTTACAAAGCCCGAGCTTTGATCCAAAATAGTCCCAAAGGACCCAAAATGATCCAAAAAGCCGCTCCCTCCTCAGGCCGCTGCCGAGCCCTCCCGACCCCTCAGGCCGCGCCACCCGCGCCTCAGCCCCAGGGGAGGGAGGGGTCCCGCGGGGGCCCCATGGCTACCGGGGAAGGCCGGGGCCTGCCCAAGGCGCTGTCCGGACACCCACCTGGGCCGGGACGGTTCCCGCCTCCCGCCCCGAATCCACGAAGCCGGCCATGGCGGCTGCCGCACTCGCCCTTAGCAACGGGACGCGCTGGCCGAGCCGCACCATCCGCCGAGCCGCGGGGAGGCGAAGGGCACGTCAAGAGAGGGCCGAGCCCGCTCCCCGCCTCGCTCCTCCCTTCCCGGGAACGGCTCGTCCCCGTTCGCCGCCTCCTCCTCCTCGCTCCCCCTCCACGGCGCAGCCGGGTGGTAGCGGCGGGGCCGGAAGGGGCGCGGCGGCGGGAGCCATGGCGGCGGCGGGGCCCTTCGCGCTGGTGACCAGCTGTGCCGCCGGCTTCGCGGCCGAGGAGCTCGTCAAACGTGAGTTCGTTGCTGCGGGGCCCGGATGGGAGCAGCTGAGGGCTCGGCCCGGTGGCTCCTCAACCCCCTACCCGGGAGGCCCTCAGGAGAGCCCGCTCTCCCCTCACGCACCCGTCCCTACGGCGGCCAGTGGGCCCCCGGGCCTGCGGGGTTTAAACCACCCGCCCTTCAGGGTGTCGGGGGCCTTCGTATTGCTTTAAGAAAATAAGTTATTTCAAGAAAGACGAGGATTGTGCGGTTTGGACCCTCTGGCACTAAGGAGCAGGCTATGTCACCACCCTAGCAAGAAAAAAAATAAAATTAAAAGGAAGCCCCCCCCATCCCAAAACCCTTCGTTACCCCCGGCCCCTTGCTGTGTCTTAGCTGTGAATCAACCATAAGTTATACCTGGACGAAATAATTTGAAAATAGCCTTGAGACTGAATAAAAATGCTGTTTCCTACGATGACAACTAAAAAGCAGATTCCTGACACCATAGGGTTTGGTGCTGGCTGTTCACACCCAGTGCAAAACCAGCCTCGTTTTACTGCGATGTGTCAGCAGCTCAGATGGCCCCAAGAGGGGGACACCAGAGAAACCAGAGGGTCTCAGGATTACCAGCAAAGGGGCAACAAAAGCAGATTAAATATTGCCCCTCTACTTTCATCTTTCCATTTATGAACAGACTTATCTTGGACCTTAAGGATTCCTGAAATGCCTGGTGGGTTTAAGCTCATGCTTCAGCCTTGCTTTCATATAGAATCATTTAGGTCAGAAAAGACCTTTAAGATCACCATGTATTAGACCATTTGTTGTCCCCCTGCAGGAGCACAAAGAAGGGAAAGTTAACAAAAAAAAATACTAACATACTCCTTTCTGCAGTTGTCAGAATTGTAGATTATACTTCCTACCCAATACATAGAATTGATGCTGTAGGAAGCGGTTTTCTTGGACACCAGTTCCCCTTTCTATGGTTTGAAAATGGGAACATGAGAATTTAGACGTGATAGTAGAGAGAAAACTTTGGTGGAGTTTGTAGTAATTCTAAAATCAGAGGGTTCCAGGAAGAATCTGTTTAGATCATGGCAGCTTTGCTGTTACCGCCTTGCTTTTTAGGGGACTGTCATAAACAGTTTGATGTGCTGACTAAGTTGTGTAACTGATCAACAACCCCAGTCCTTTTCTGGGGTTTATTTTTGGCTGTTTGAGACAAATCTTAGGTAGGAGACAAATAAAGGCCAGGGCTGCCCCCAGGGACAGCGCTTTCCGTCTCATTAAACCACATCTCGATACAAGAATGGCAGTACAAGGTCAGCAGTCAATGGCTCCTCTGTCAAAGCCGCTGGGTTGAGATTGAATTATTTAAGGATTCCATCCCAGAGAATATTATTAGTGGTTGGTGCTTATTTTTGAGGAAGAACTAGAAGGAATTATTCAAGGTTCCTGTAGGTTTCCTTTGGTTATTTTTCATAGTGAAACTAAAGTCAAGAAAGGAAGATGAGCAAAAAGCTTTGTAGAAATGCTATTTAATCTAAGTCTTAAAAATTCAATTCAGATTTTTTTTTAAATAGTACTCACTTTGAAATGTCTAGGCTTCTGTTCTTTTCCAGTACAAAAACTGGAGTCTTTTGGATCATTGTTGTATCCTCTGATTGCATTGCTTCCCAAACAACATTAAAATCTTCCTGAAAGAAAGATTTACTACAATAAATACCGTGTGAATATCAAGTTCTTGCTTTCTATAACAAGTGAAAATACATCAGATCCAGGAGCAGAAGCAGAACATTAAAAAGCTCGAGGACAACGCAGCCATGGCTGGCTACAGTAGGTTGGGCTGAAGGGTTTGGACCAGTTGAACCAAAAAGCTGCTGCAATTCTCAGAATTTGTGCTTTTACAGAGCAAAGTGTCACACCAGATTAAAGGGGTTATTTGATATTATTATTTATTGCCCCAGGGGAGGTTTAGGTTGGAGCTGAGGAACAATTTCTTCATGGAAAGGGTTGTCCAGGGCTGTGCCAGGCTGCCCAGGGCAGGGGTGGAGTCCCCGTGATCCCTGGAGGGGTTTCCAAGCC
>JAAGNO010025891.1:4650-19191 GCA_033439905.1 Ceryle rudis
ACGGCGCCCCTCCCACCCCCCACCCCCCCCCCCGCACCAATACCATTATCCAGGAGTGAATCTCATTGTGCTACAATTAAGAAGTCAAGTCAGATTAATGTACCCTTACAGTTTAAAATGCTGCATAACGTGTAATATCCTACTTAAAACAACAGCAAAACATTTTTCCCTTAAGTTCAGATAAATGAAGAATTATAGAAAAGCAGTGTTGGTGAATGTCCTGTATTTTGTGCTTCCCAGTACCTATTTGGCAATTTGAACAGAATTCATAATTATCCAATGTGATAACAGCCTCATTTTACTCATCCAGTTAATCCTCGTGTTCCAACAGCTATTCACGTGGCAGATTGTCACGTTTCAATATATAACATTCACCTTTGATCTCTTCAGAGTGCAACAAAGCTATTCACCTGACCAAATAATTTCTTTGTATAGATTTAATGACTCTGAATCCTAATTCGTTCACTGACAAATGCTGTCTGAACAACTTCCATTGTGAAGCTCGCCACTTTCTTTCCCTGTGCACTATGTCTTAATGTGAAGGTATTTGTCATGCACCCCTCACCTGCAATAAATAAACTCCAAAGAGAGATATTACTTTTTAGATGGTCTCAAACTGCAACAATATCCTGCTTTTGTTATATATTTGAGATCTTGTAGTTAATCATACTCTGATCATATTGAATCTTCATTTCTTATTGAGGATTCTTCTGCTCTTGATAGAATTCTATCACTGATTTAACTTCAGGATCAGGAGGTGATACATCAAGTGGCATCAGAGAGGAATAGTGCTGAGACAACCAATTTGTGGGGATATAATAGAGAGGCTGAAACTAGAAGTGAAATCAGAGACTTGGTTCTTTAAACTTTTCATGCTCTTGCAAGCCTGTAGAGATGTACAAATTTTGGTGTTCTGATTGGCCTGTGGACATTACTAGTTAGAATGCAGAAACTTCCGTAATCAAACAACAACCTAACTGTTGATCAGCAGTTCAACACCCTTTCCATATCACAGAATGTTTGGGGTTGGAAGGGACCTCATAAGATCATCTAGTCCAATCCCCCTGCTAGAGCAGGATCACCGAGATCAGGTTCACACAGGAATGTGTCCAGGTGGGTTTTGAATGCCTTCAGAAAAGGAGACTCCACAACCCCTCTGCACAGCCTGATCCACTGCTTTGTCACCCTCACCGTGAAAAAGTATTTCCTTATGTTTACCCGAAACCTCCTATGCTCCAGCTTGTACCCACTACCCCTTCTCCTGTCACTGGATGTCACTGAGAAGAGCCTGGCTCCATCCTCCTGACACTTGCCCTTTACATATTTATAGACATTAATAAGGTCACCTCTTGGTCTCCTTTTCTTCAGGCTAGAAAGACCCAGCCCTCTCAGTCTCTCCTCATTAAGGGTTGCTCCAGTGCCTTAAGCATCTTAGTGGCTGTCACGGTTTAGGGACACTCTGGACTCTCTCCAGTAGCTTCCTATCTTAAACTAGGGTGCCCAGAACTGGATACAGTACTCCAGGTGGGGCCTCACCAGCACAGAGTAGAGCGGGAGGAGAACCTCCCTTGACCTGCTGGTCATATTGTCCACAGTTCAGTTTTATTTACAACACTGTCTTCAGAAGCATAGCTATTGCTACGTACTAGTCAATAAATATGCAACACTCAGCATCACTGGAGCATTTCTAGCTTTGTTTTGGTGTTTTACACATGTTCCTGAGCTTAGACAATTGTGTTAAATTATTTTCCATGACTCAGATGAGTCAATTGAGCACTGATTAATTTTGGACTAGTCACTACATTTCAAGGTCATTTTATTGGGATACACTGAATGCTTTAAAATGTTGTCAGACCTGCTTCTGATATGATAGTAAACCATACCAGTTTAAGCCAAACATCTATTCTTAAGGTTACTTAAGTATACAGCATCAAAAAATAGGGTCTTTTCTGCTAGGAAGGTCATTAAGATGTTTGTACTGTATTCTTATACATTAGGATAGAAGAAATTACTCGTCTGCTTTCCCATATGACACTGCTCTGGTGGGATTCTTATTTTTTTCAGTTTAGTTCTTTTAAGAGACAGCCCATCTATCATTAATGGATCAGAAATGTGTAACAATGACACCAGTCAAAATTTTTATCACATTTTGTATTTGTATATATTCAATCCTTATCACCAGTTAACACACATAGAATGACAGTTTATTTCTGAAAAAGGCTTAAAAGCTTTAAGACTGAAATTGACAGAGCAGTTTTGCTTTAGAAAGTCACACCTTGATATTTAAGGTTGCTGGTATCACAAAACCAATAGGGAAAAATATACCTGTTCTCATGGTCTTTATATCGTAGCCTGTGAACAGATGAATGCTACCCTCATCACAGTTTTTCAGATATTTTGAGAACTAGGAATCAATCTAGGAAGAGAGGATGAAAAGGCATGGTGAAACAAATGCTCCTTTGGACTTGCAGGTGAGCTACAACTATCTTGTTGCTTTCATATATGCATCCTGTGCCATGCAAACCCTCATTGCAAGAAGTATGTCTATTTGAGGCACTCGTTGTTAAAAGCTCTGCAATAGACATGAAATAATTTCTATTTTTGTAATGTGGGTATGCATCCATTTGCTCTATCTGTAAACCATTCACATCTGGAACTAGAATTAGTCTTGCAGCAGAACTGAGAATTTGCCGACAACCAAATTATAATTGTGATACAGTATTATTACAAACTGAGCCAATGTCAGAGGGCAGTTTTTGCACTGATGAACAGATTTGGCACCAAAGATAGTATCAAACACCAGAGTTCTGCTTTGCTTTCCTTTTTTTTTCTTGTACTACATGTTCTTGTCAGCTCTACTTCCAGGATGACTGAAATAGGGGGAGGCAACACTGTGATCTTTTTTGATGGCTGAAGCTTATGTTTGATGGAACTTAGCACAGAATCTGTGAAGACTAAAGTGTGTCTCTTACTCAGCTCTTAGGCCATCTGCCTGAAATCTTGGTGTTACAGCAAGAGCTCCAGCCAGACTTATATTACTGTCTCCTGACAGTGTAATTGTTAAGTTGCTGAAAACCCTGGATTCCATAAATATCTTTGTGCAGTCATATCATGAAGAAAGTTGGGGTTTTTTACTAACTAAGATATTTTTTTTTTTCAGAGGTGTGGTTTGTTTGGGGGTTTTCATTTTTGTTTGGGTTTTATTTTTTTAATGCTTATCAGATTCTGTGCTCTTAGCTCAAGTGGTTGATGTTTGCTAGCTCCACATCCATCTTTTGTGATTTCTGCTTCTCCCTTCTCAGTATGGTGATAATTGGTTTTGCTTTTTGTTTTTAAGCTTTCTTGTGTTTCTTGCTTCATGAATTCTTTTTAATTTGTCAGATTCACTTTCACTATGAATCCCATGGAATCTTTGTTGCAAGTCTGTGGAACAGACCTACTGTGTCTGCCTTCTCTTTATGAAGAGGAGTCTTTCTGTTACCTTGACTAAAGGAATGGATTTAAGATATTTCATGCTTCTGTATACCATAGGATAGTTCATGAAGAAAAATTGGTGCTGAAGTTTCACCTTAATGTGACCTTGTTTTTTGTTAAAACCAGATGGCTAATCTACCTATTTCTGAAATGGGAAACTTAATAGTATCTGTATCTCGACTTGGTTAAATTCAAGCTGTTGCCTTGTTCCATTGTAATTATAATCGGAAGCATCCTAAAGGATTAATGTTTTTCCTTATTGGACTGTTAAATATTTTCATGCTGGAGTTTATAATATAGTGGCTAATGCACTATGTTCTCATCAGACTTTGGTTGGCGCTCTGACTACTTTTACTGCAAGAAGATACTGATGACTGATAATGATTGAATAAATAATATTTATTTTCCTTAATATATATATAATTATAAATATCTCTAACTTTGGCTGCTGACGATAATCATTTATTGTGGGTTGCAAGATTTTCAGATCATGGAAATTGAAGAATCTTCTGGCTTCCTCTCTAGACACAATTCTAAATCCTAATAATCATTTATGGGGGACTGGATTTCTTGAGGATGTGTGTACCTATCAATGGATTACAGTTATGTAAAGCAATCAGAGTTTGTAGTATACTGTCAAGAGTTGATGTGAAAATTTTACTTTTAGTTCAGAGAGTATTTCAAGTCAAACCTGAGACTGAATAAGAGTTCAAGTGAGAACATCTTTCTTTAGGTCATGATCTACCTGATCTTTGTTCATGATATATTCAAAGCTTTAAACAAAATTATAGGATTGCTTGATTTGACTTGCCAGGTAATAATAGTATTAGTATTTGTCACATCTCACAACCAAGTTCTGTAGTTGAGAAAAATGCTGTGATTGTGATCCATCCAGTATGTAATATTTTTATTAACAATAAAAAACTCTCTTTCCTCCTCTATTCTCTTTGAAAACTTGTTGGCCTTTGAAGCAGTGCTATGCAAGTGAAATGACTTCTGTTTTTATATGGTTTAGAAGCTGGTGGGTGTTTAAAGCCTGTAATGTAGCTAAAGTTACAGAACTGCTTCAAATGTGTATACACAGGGTGGCTTCCTGGTTTATAAAGTTACTGAATTGTATGTAGAGGTTGTGTTTGTAAATTAATACATTTACAGTTGTGGAGTATGAATAATAATTTTCTCTAGGAGAGCTGAAATACAAACAAAAAAATTCGAAAAGTGTATGATAGCAGTCTGGTTTTGGCACTCAAAAACAGTTGATAAAAATTAATTTTAATTTCTGATCAGCCAAACAAAACCCCCTCTTCTCACAAGTGCTGTTTCTGTCCTAACTACCACAGATTACAATAGAAAGTGTCTTTAGCATCTGTCAGTCAGATGTTGTGGGTGTACTGAGTCTTGGTATTGTGATGCAGTAGCTTTATTTTGAAAATAATTTATATTTGAAAATTGTAACTCTTATTTTGCTTATCCTTATTTCTGTTAGGATAATAATTTTGAAGGCCTGGAACAGATCTTTGTATAAACTAAGTCCTGGCACAAAGCAACTGTGATCACCATTATTTCTTGTGCAAGTATTGTGCTTTACCAAAAAAAAAAAAAAAAAAAAAAAAAAAACCTGGCTAAAATGCAAATTAAAATCATCATCCTCTGCTGGTTAGGGCTGCTGCAGACTGTAAATTTTTTTTTATATACTATCAACTCATCATTTTTATATAGAACATCCAGATCTCACTTGCAGCGTATTTCAAAAGTAATACCAAGTTACTCATGCCCTTGGTTGAGGAACCAAACATGAGTCTGCTCCAACATAAATGAAAAATCTAGGCTGTTCTTTTTTTCTGTTCTTCCTCTTGTCCCAGTAATTTAGAGAAATTTGCAGGCAAGAAGAGCTCAGTGAAGGGAACTCAAAACTGTTGCCTGATCTTAAATTCTTAGTTCAGGCCAATTCTGGTTGCTTTTTTCTTATGGTTCGCACTATGGCCTGTTAACATTGCTTAAAATCTCTTTTCTTTCTTCTCTCTCTAATTATTAATTTAATAGATAATAGAACAGCTGGTATTCTGAAGAGATTAAAATGACTTGTTTTGTAGAAAGATTGAATGTTGTATTTCTGCAGCAGTAGGGAATGGAGGATATACTGCGTAGTACCTATGTAATGTCTATATCTTGCTATGCTGAAAGCAGGTTTGTCATCAATTTCTTACAGTGTCAGCGTTGAGGCAAGTCAGTCAGTATAATCAGAATGTTTGAATGCCTTTGGCTGGCCACTTTGTTTCAGTAGTCTCCTACATTCTGTGACTTCAGGTCTATTCCTTGTCTGTATCTCAATACAAACCTTTCTCATAAAATGTAGAACTTGTAGTACTGATATTCTAAATCTGAATAAATAGAAACAGTGAACTCTGAAATTGAAAAGCTTTTTTATATGAATTAATGCATGTAGTTGGAAGGAGACATAAGGAAATAAAAATTATTATCTCCATATAAGCCTTGCTCTTGTTGCATTATTCTGGAAATCTGTCTTATTCCTGTGAGCTGACTGAAGGTTGACTGTAATTATTTTCTGTTGTAGATGAACCAACACGTTCCTTGAGTGGTCTCATCTTGAAGAATAACGTAAAAGCACATTTTCACAACTTTCCTAATGGGGTAACCGACTTCATTAAAAGTGAATGTCTGAACAACATTGGTGATTCCTCACCCTTAATTAGAGCTACAGTAGGTAAGTTTGCTCATATTGCTGTCTTCTGCATACCGAAAATGTTACTGATATGCATGAGAGCTGCACTAGTGATGTAAACAATTACTGAACTCCTAAAAGCATTTGCTTCTGATAATTGTCACAACTTCACTGTGTTTTATTGATGATATTTATCTTTAGTGTGAATATACAAAAGTCATTCTTACTTTTGCTTCCAATTCTCTTACAAACTGAATTGATAAGTCAGTTCTGTAACAAAACCTAAGGATATTTGAATCTACTAAAATTGAGCGTGCTGACAATTTCTATTCCTAAAACCAGGAATATGGTAAAGGTCTGACTTCAGAAATATTTCAGTGCTCCTCTTGCATCAATTAAACACTTTTGTTATCTGCATCCCTGCACCCTGCCCCCATAAGCACACACATGCACATCCCTTCAGGGAATCGAGATACCGTGCATAATGCATTCACATAATGACTTTCAGATTTTAAATACCTTTTGTCAGAAAACAGCGGGGTGTACAGAACATCACAGAAGCATAGAATGCTTTGGCTTGGAAGGGATCTTGAACATCATACAGTTCCAATGAGAAGTTTTTTTGTTATATAGACTTCTGATTTTGTAGATACTTTGTTTTAGTGCACTTCTTCCATAAACTGTGTGTATTTGCGTTATTTTACTTATTGCTAGGTAAAGTGGCTTTTCTGTCTGCTCTTTGAGAATATTACTTCCTCCATTACTACAATTATTGTAGTAGTTTTCCTTGTCCACTAGAAAAATGTAAAATACATATTAGAGTACAGTAGAGAAAGTGGGGATGGGTGTCAGTTAAGAAATTCAGCTTGCTTGAGCTGACTCCTCTTGTAAAATCTACCTGTTACTGCTCCTTTAGAATCCTTTGCTTTTTCTATAGGATTTCTTCTCTAAACATCTAGATTATGAACTAGAGAAGAATGCTCATCTCAGCTTTTTCCTGCTGTCTTGTCACTCATGAAGCTGCTTTACTATGAATTTTATTAATGTCCCATTTTCTTAATGGCAGTAGAAACAAGTCTTTGGGTGGCAGGTACTTTTGTGATTTCGGGTTGTAGAAAAGTCACGTTTGTTTGTTCATAGGAGCTGTCAGTGGAGTACAATGAAACTGACTAGATGGTGTGTGGGTTTTTTGGGGTGGCAAGGGGAAGTCGTTTGTTTTCGAGCAGTAACTCTTGATTTTTCCTAATATGAAGTGCTTGTGGATTAGTAACTCAATTACTGTTCAGTTTTAAGTGATCCTTACAGGGATTATTCAAGCTGATATGAACTCTGAAGATCAGTAGCAACAGATGAACTGTATGCTTGTGTAAGAGTTGCTGTTTAGCCCACGCTTTCCACCCTGCCATTTGAATTAATTAAATTTTGAATCCTTGTAGCCTTCTGTCTTAATAGTGAGGTTGGTTCAGTACCTACTGGTCTCTTAGTACTAGCTAGGTGTAAATACATTACTACCTACCTAGGATGGCTTTTTAGTATATGAGTTGGCACATGCTAGTTAGAGCTGCTCTTTAGTATGTGTACAGGTTTCTGCAGCTCAAGCACTATCTAATGAGTCAGTTGCAGATAAGACCTCTGGAATTATGCGAGGAAGATGAGCAAGTACATCAAAATAGCATCAGTGAAGATGTAATGCAGCATTCAATATCCTTTGTGATCTCTTCACATCTGGTGCTAACCAGACAAAAGCTGTCCAAGATAGAGGCAAGCTGACTAATCCCATCCTCAGAAGTCACCTTGCTGAGGAGAATGAGCATGGTAATAAGAGTCAGTTTTAGAACTGTGATTTGAGGTCAAGTAGTAACTACACATTGTTGTATCCTTACTTAGCTTTTCCCTATTTATTCACCAAATGAGTAACAGTGTGGAACTTCTCTGTTCTGTGTTGTACAGGTTTTAAAACTCCATGTGCTAACCCTGAAATATGGATTTAAATCTAAAAAAAAAAAAGTCTGCGTGTGTTGGCGCACATGAAATAAATGCACCTATTTAGGAAATGTCTGTAGCTGTTCTTAAAACTTTCTGGGGATTCTAGTCTATGCAGGACCTTAGTGTAGCTCCTGCTTAAAAGCAAGCAGGCAAAACAGTTTGCCTGTTTAAGAATAGTGGCAGGAGTGAGCTTCACTGCAGAAGGAAAGTGAAAGCTAATGATTGCCTTATGAGGAGGAATTTTGTTATGATGATAAGCTTTTTAGAATTTAAGGAGTTCAGAAATCAACTTTAGGAGCTACAGAGGAAAAACACTACACCAAAATCCCCAACCTTTCTTCCCTTTGTCCTGTTATTGGCATGAAAGTACTGAAGCATAGCTGCCTTTTATTTATGTTCATTTTTCTTATTGTAGACTTGATGCTGTAAAATGGTGTTGTATGTAGTTGAAACACTGACATAAAAGGTGCTGTCATGACATCACGCTTATATTTTTAACTATTTCTGGCATTCCTCTGGAATTTGTTCTCTCATGCGTTTACTGCACAATTAGCCCAGATGCTATATTTATTAGATTTCACATCTGTCAAGTGACGTATCAGCAGATTCTGTAATACTGTTTTGAAGTTAATTACAAATCAAAGACTGTCTTGCACTTCCAGATTTCTAACCTTGCAGCTTAGTATGTTGGTTAGAAGGAAGGGTCTGTTTTAACTGACGGTTCTAGCCCAAACCTGTCAAACAGCTGCAAGCTACTAAATTGATTATTTCTCTACTTTGATTATTCTTCTGATGTCCATGTTTGTGTCTGTAGTGTTGCAGACAGAGCCATGAGGCCTGATCTCTGGTGTCTTCTGTTCCCTGCTGACCAGATAATGTAGCAGGTGAATAGGATAAGTTTCACATTGAAAGAAGTTGAAGTCCATTACAAGACCATGAAGATTTCCTTTAATGTGTACATAAGGGTCTAAAACTTAATTCTATGTGGCTGTATCCTCATTGGTTTTAGAACATTTTGCAAAGCTTCAAATACTATTGCTGTTGCTTCTCTTAAGTTCTTGGTAGTTTGATATTCTGGGTGGGGATTTTTGTCCCCACTAAAGTGTCTCTATCATTTCAAAAACACTATCACAGCATTAAATAGCTTCTCCACAGACCTGTACAGAAAGTCTGTACTGACATACATGGTCTGAATTCTTGTCTCTGTTTAAGGCTCAGGGCCTTGAAACACAGAGCAGGATTTTTCTCTGTTAGCCCTCTTGTCCCCTCCCTCCCAGGGGTGGACAAAAAGAGGAATAAGGAAAAAGAAAAAAATTGCCTTGCCTAAAATGGGAGGTTAAGGCTGTAACAAATTTAATGGATAACAGGAAAAAAACAAAACAAAAAGAATATTAAGGGAGGAAGGATACAGAACTATATACAAAACCCAATTTTGGAGATGATGGATTGTGCAGCTCATACGGAGTTAGGCCCAGCCCTGCTGAGATACCCTTGCAGCTCCCATAGCCTGGAAGGAAAAGTCTCTCAGAACTTCCTGTCTCCTTTTTACATGGAGTGTGGTAGGGAAGTGGTGGGAATCACATCTGCCCCCTGACTCCTCAGGTTCCTAGGGTTACCACCCGTCCCCCTCCCCAGCTCAGTCTGTTCACCATTAAACCACAACAACTCCATACATCTCTGCTGCAAGGCGCAGTGGCCTTGGGGTCGCTTCTTGCCTATGCATCTGGAAGTGTTTCCTTCTAGGTTATCCTGTCATTGTGTAGGGTAAGCCTTTTGGAGGAACACTTAAGTTTTGAAATAGTCTTTCCTTCAGCTTTGAAAGCTTGCACGTATTACAAGTATAGCCAGATCATTTGTCATCCTCTGAAACCACTTCTTGGACCTTGAAAAGATCTTCAGTCAAAGCTTTTCTAAAACTACCTACCCGTTGAGACTTAAACTATAACTTCTGTCACATGGTATTCCAGAAGATTTCCAGGAATTTCACTCTTACGTTTGTTGCTGAACCTGTGTTAAGTCTACAGACCTGTTGCAGATCAAAATTAGGGAGACAATTTTGCAATTTAAGCCTTTTGACTAGGAGACAAAAAAATTATCTGTTCTTTTTCTGAATTTTTTTTTTTTTTAAAGGGAGATCATTAAGATCCAGCAACAGTAAAAGAAGTATTTTCTATTAATGCATCTGATATTCTTTGCAGGACCATAATAATCAGGAGAAATGCAGTCTTTAAAGACTCCATAGATCTCCATAGGCTTTTGGAAATCTTTTCTATTCAGTTGCAGTTATGAAGAGAACTGGATACAAACTACTTCTGGAGCTGTAAAATTGTGGTTTACCTCTGTCTTCATTTTTGCCCTTTGTCTTTGTGGGTTCTCCAGCCTATTGCATCAAAGGAAACATGATGCAAGATACCTTTTAGTTATGGTGTGTCTTGTCCAGAATGTCCTTTGCTTTGTAATGTTGCCTGTATTCTTGTGTATTTAACAAGAATTGTAATATTTTATTCCAGAGAAAAAAAAATATTGCTTAGTTCAATGAAAAAGCTTAGAAAAGCTTTTTTTATTACTTGTCACTTGGGAGATTGCTAGTTGTAGTACTATCAAGTTCTTCTGTGTTCATACTCATTAGAAGTAACTGTAAAGAAGCATAATAGATTATGGTACCTGTTTCATTTTGTCTTGAGGCAAAATGGACTTGTACAAAGTCATTCATAGTTTATAAGCAACCTTCCCTGTTCCTGTCACCTAATTACTTTTTCCTGGGATTTCTGTATGTGCTGGAAGCAGAATTAGTGACTCTTTGGGCTGACCTATCTGTTTTCTGGATCTCAATCAGCCAACCCCTACAGCTGATCACTGGATGACCTGCCATAGTATGTAAGCTTTTAGTAGGTATCTCAGTCTTAGAATCTGTGTCTTTAATGTTTTGTGTAAACATGGCAAAGTTGTGAACTCATAACTTACCACTGGGTTGTAAGTTTATTGAATGATAGTCTCTCACATTCATGCTTCTGTATCATAACAGAAAAGAGGTGACTTGAGGTGGATGCTCTGTATTTGCTGGAGATCAAGATTTGTACAGTGTTGAGTAAATTTAGAGCCAAAGCTGCTCTGCAGTGTTTGGGCTTGACTATTTCCTTACCTGGAATTACTCTGTGCTTCATTTCTTACTCTGAACCCTTCATGGTGGCAGGAGGGAACAACCTGCCTTTGCATTTCAAAGTCCTTCAAATACCATTTATAATTAAATGTACTTCCTCTTTTTATGCTTGTCAGTTCTTAACAAAAAAAAAAAAAAAAAAAAGAGAGAGAGATTTCTTAACTCTTTAGATCTTTGAGAAGACAAAAATGAGGAAAATGGATATGAACCATGAAGGTATGTGAGATCTCATTTCCTTCATCCCTGTGATTCCTTTAGGCATTCTGATAACAACCATTGCCTCAAAAGGGGAATTACAGAATTGGCCTGAACTCTTACCAAAGCTTTGCAGCCTGTTGGATTCTGAAGATTACAATACCTGTGAGGTAAGGAGACTTACAAAAGAATAGAAGATTATCACCTGAATTTGATTATTTTTATCTCTCTTCATAGACACTATGTATAGTAGCGTGTGTGTGTATAAAGGCATGTATGTTTTCCTCAGAGAACAGTGGCTCAAGTTTGATACGTTTTCCTCTGCCTGAATTCCATGTCCTTACTGTTTCTTTAAACAAATCTGTTTTCCTTGCATAAAAGCAGAATATTCATAGCATCTCAGATGAGAACCACTCTGTAATGCTTAATCTTTTAGGCATCATCAGCATCATCAAATTGACCCTGTTACTTAAAAGTAGAATTCATTCTTCTTGTTAATTAATATAGAAAAGTGACCTGTCGTGGCTATGTCAGAGTTCATTGTGTATGAAGGAGAAGAAATACCAACTTAACTGTTTTAAACTGAGGAGAAGAAAAGCCTTGTCTGATTTAAAAAAAAAAAAATCCATGATCACACAATTTTAATTACTAAATGTGTGAAGCACTTTTTATGAAGTAAACCTCAGATACAGGATAATGGTCCAAGATGCTATGCTGGTATGTAGTGTTTTAGTGCTTTCTCAAGAAAAAGAAAAAACACCTGAAAATGGAACTGAAATTGACCATCATATCCAGAGTTCTGTTTTTGCCCCCTAACAAACCATGAAAGGAAATACAATTATATATGTAATAATTCTACACCTGGGAATTAATCTCTCAAATAAGAACTAGCTTTTGAGCATTTCTAAAAGTGTTTGAATAGATGAGCATTGAATGCTAAAATTAAATTTTCCACTTACCCATTACTGACTCAGCCTGAGAGCTTACAGGTGCCAATATAAAGTGTTTAAATAAGAAGCCTTTAAGGATGTTTTGGTTTAACTCTGTACTCAGCGGCATTTACTGTGTTGTGCTGACACACAGTACACAACCTGTTCTGTACACAACCTGAAATTTTGCTTTCTTTGGAATGTAAAAGATATTTTTATTTCCTTTTATCAGGGTGCTTTTGGAGCTCTTCAGAAGATATGTGAAGATTCTGCTGAAATTTTAGATAGTGATGTATTGGACCGACCACTCAATATCATGATACCTAAGTTCTTGCAGTTCTTCAAGCACAGCAGTCCAAAAATAAGGTAGGTTTAGATGTTGTACTACTGCTACATGTTTAAATTTTATTAATGTAAACAGATCTACAAAATAGCTACCTTGTTGTTTAAAACATGCTTAGTTGTTTTCTAAATGATCCTGCAGAGATCCATGGATGTGCCATGCATCAGTAATTTCTGTGTTTATCTACTTAGTTAATATAAAAATCTCTCCTCCTTATACATCTTCAAAATGTACAGTTAGCCTATGATTTTCAAAATAAAACTGTTTCTTTGAAGTTTCTGTGTATTATGAAAAATTCAGTGCTGTGATTAGAACTTAATATGCTGATTAGAAAGAACAATTTTGCATTCATTTTGTAATGACTTCAGCAATGGGACAGTCAAAATTCCTTTGCTGACAATAGTTTCTGGGTTCTTGGGAAAAAAAAAAAAAAAATTCTGCTTTAACTGCACCAAAACTTAGAAAGCTCTTTATTTTTCAGCTGAATCAAATTGATCAGGTTCATCACCTTTTCTCTGTAAAACTGTAATAATCTCTCCAAAGTAACAGAAGTCTAAGATAGAAGAATACCAAAATTAAGTTGTTATTGCTAATATTCATTACAAAGAACAGTAGCTTTTACCCAACAGTGCACGCTTGCCACAAGAAGGCTAATGTTGTCTTGTCTGGAGTGTTTCCAGGTGGTTAAGCAAGGTGATCCTTCCCCTCATCTTCCAAGTGAGGACACATTCAAACTGTGTCCATTTTTGGGCTGTCCAGTGCAAGAGCCACATGGACATACTGAAGAGAATCCAGCAAATAAATGGCCATAAAGATGATGGACTAAAGCATCTCTCCTGTGAAGAATGACAGAAAGCGGAAACAGGGGGAGTTAGTCAATATACATAAATACCTGAAGGGAGGGAGCAAAAAAGACATGGCCAGGCTCTCTTCCTGTGGTGCTCAGTGACAGGAGCAGAAGCAATGGGCACAAACTGAAATACAGGAGGTTCTCTCTGAACATCAGGAAACACTTTTTTACTGTGAGAGTGACCAAGCACTGGCACACATTGCCCATAGAGGTTGTGGAGTCTTCTTCCTTGGAGATACTCAAAAGCTATCTGGACATGGTCCTGGGCAACTGGCTGTAGGTGGCCTGCTTGAGCAGAAGGATTGGACTGGATAACCTCCAGAGACACCTTCCAACCTCAACCATTCTGTGATTCTATGTTATTCTGTGAAATGTGTATTTTAACTCCTGTTTAAAAATTATATTGAGAGGTTCTACAGCTTTGAGGTGGCAACTTTTTTATTGCTGACAGTAGTAGATGGTGACAACTAAGAGAAAGAATATAATTTGGAATATATCACGATAGGATTCAAATAAG
Source organism: Ceryle rudis (assembly GCA_033439905.1). Taxonomy (NCBI): domain Eukaryota; kingdom Metazoa; phylum Chordata; class Aves; order Coraciiformes; family Cerylidae; genus Ceryle; species Ceryle rudis. The sequence continues at coordinate 18,788 of JAAGNO010025891.1, forward strand.
ACTTAGAAATTCAGCTGAAATAGATACAAACTATGCAAAAATACGAAAAAAAAATTGCTCTTGTGGACAGATGAAACTTAATACTTTTCTTGAGCTGGGAGTGATAGAGAAAAACATGGTTTTTTCCTTACCACATTATACACTCTTTCACTTTTTTCCTATGCTGTTGACACTAAATAATAAAAATATTGCAAAGGCAGTTGGATACTTAACAATGAAGAAAGGCATGCTGAAGATTCACCATGTTGACCTGTATGGAATTGTTAATATCCAAGAAGATCAATAATCATAATATACTAAAAAAGAACATCCTTGCATACTGTTTGTAACAAGTATGTAAGGTGCAGTCATCCTGCTCTTTTTATTTACCAAATACTTGATTTTAAGATATTTATTAGACATCT
>JAAGNO010025891.1:19291-34025 GCA_033439905.1 Ceryle rudis
GGAGCTGCTCACCTCCTGATATAGCTTTATTTAATGATTCTGACACCATGCCCCTGTGTAAGAGGAGGGCTGGCCCAGGGCAGGAGCACCTGTTTTCAACTTGCTTCAGCGTGGCCAGAGCAGGGAAAGTGGTGTCTCAGGCACAGGTATAGTCTCTCACTCGCATTATCTAGCATTTCATTAGTACTGGTGTTTTTTTCTCTCTTTGTATTGTTCTATTAAACTGTCCTTATCTCAACCCACAGGGTTTTCTTCCAATTTTCCTTCCCATCCCACAGTAGGGGGGGTGGAAGCAGTGGGCAAGCAGCTGCATGGTGTTTAGCTGCCAGCAGAGGTTAAACCACAATAAGTAGTTACTCATTCTGTATCAGCCAGCAATATCTTCTTGGAGTAGGGAGTGAAGGAACTCAGATTTCCAACCAAGGCCTGATTGGAGTATGGTACATTAGCCACTATTTGTATAAACTCTAATACAAAAATATTCAACAGCATGTAAGGAGAAAACATTAATCATTTAGAATGCGTAGCTACAATCACAGAAGTGACAAAGCAACAGTTTCAATTTAACTAAGCAGAGATACAGATACTATGAAACTTTTTGTGTCAGAAATAGCCAAATTAGACAGCTGGTTTAGATAACAGTCAAGGGCATATTAAGGTGAAACTTCATCACTGTTTTTTCTTTAGAGACTATCCTACGGGACATTGTGTTATAAAACATCTTAAATCCATGCCTTTAGGCAAAATGAGAACAGAAACCTATTCTTCCTAGTGAGTGTTTACCCCGCAGACTTGCAACATATATTCCCAGTGATTCACAGTGAAAGTTACATCTGTGCCAAATGGAAAAGAATTAAAGAAGCAAGAAAAAGGACAAATATTAAAAGCAAACAGCAAAAGCAATCATCACCATATTGAGAGGTGACAAGCAGATATCACAAAAATGGACTTAATGCTAAACAAACACTAATCATTTGAGCTTGAGAAGCAGGACAGAAACTGATACTCAGACATTTTTTAGAAACCATACCACAGTCAAAAATCTTAGTTTGAGAAAAAAATCTGACTGCACAATGCAATCCAGGGTGTTTAACAACTTAACAGCTACACTGTCAGAAGAGAGTAATATATGTCTGGATGCAGTTCTTTCTGTAACACCAAGATTACAGGCAGATGGTCTAGAAGATGATTAAGACACTCTTTAGTTTTCATAGATACTGTGATATGTTCTGTCAGACATATGCTTCAGCCATCAAGAGATCACAGTCTTGCCTCTTATCTCAGTCAACCAGGGAACAGAGTTGACAAGAACATATAGTACAAGAGAAAGGAGGAAAGTGAAGACAACCTCTGTGATTTGATATCATCATTGGTGCCAAATAACTTCAGTGGAAGATTCCCCTCTCACATTGCCTCACTTTATAATAAAACCATATAATGTAAATATCATTCAGTCCTCAATAAGTTTTCAATTGTTGAAAGACTAATATTAGTTCCAGATTTTAATGCCTTAGAGGAAAAGGACACATAACTATATTAAACAGATATCAATTATTTCAAGGCTACTGTAATGCTTTTAAGAACTAGTGTTCCCTCAGACATATTCCCCCAAATCAGGGCTTGTATGACATAGGGTGCATATGTGACAGCAACAAGGTTTTTGTAGATGTGATGGTTTGACCTTGGCTGGATGCCAGGTGTCCACCAAACCACTCTATCACTCCCCCCCCAGCTAGACCAGGAGGAATCAAATAAGATGACACTCGTACGTTAAGACAAAGGCAGTTTAATGAAGAGCAAAGCAAGGCTGTGTGCAAGGAAGCAAAAGAAAACAAAGATTTATTCTCTACTTCCCATCAGCAGGTGATGTCTGTCCCCTTTTTGGGAAGCAGGGCTCCAAACATGTATCTGTTGCTCCAGAAGATGAGCAAAAGCTCCCCCTCCTCCTCTTTTTCCTAGCTTCTATAGTTCAGCTGACATCATATGCTATGGAATATCCCTTCGGTCAGTTTGGGTCAGCTGTCCCAGTTGTGTTCCCTCCCAAGATCTTGTCCACCCCATCCCACTGCAGGGGGAATGTTGGAAAAAACCAGCCTTGGTGCTGTGCGAGCCCTGCCCAGCAGTAGCCACAAGAGGGGTGTGTTATCAGCACCTTTCCAGCTCTCAGTGCAAAGCACAGCACTGGGAGGACTGCTATGGGGAAAATTAACTCCAGCTCAGTCAGACCCAATACCGCTCTGTTTGGATTGCTGTCTTAGGGTGGTGTGGTAGTGGAGGGGGCAGGGTGTGGGCTGTTATTTGTTTGGTTTTGAGCAGTTTATTCTTTGATTTCTCCTAGTAGGAAACATTTGTGGATTAGTAGATCAGTTATTGTTGAGCTATAAGTGCTCCTTGCAGGGATTATTCAAGCATATATGAAGTATGAAGATTCATACTGATGAACTGTATGCTTACATAATAAGAGTTGCTATTTAGTATGTGTTCTGCACCCTCCTGAGTGACATACTTAAACGTTGGATCCTTGTAGGCTTCTGTCTTAATAGTGAGATTGGTCCAGTACTCACTGGTCTCTCGATAATAAATTGTGTAATTGTAAGTAAATTGTAATTGTAAAGGTGTAAATATATTTCTACCTGCCTAGATTGCCTTGTTAGCATATGACTGCTAGTCATAGCTGCTCTTTGAGATGCATACATGTTTTTGCTGTTGAGGCACCATCAATTTAATGAGCCAACCACAAATAAGAATTCTGAGAGAAAGATGAGCAAGTACATCAAAATAGCATCAGGGAAGTAATATTTTAGCCTTTGTGGTCTCTGGCATCTGGTGCTAACCAACCAAAAGCTGATACCTTTTTACCAAGATGGAGGCAAGCCAATTAATCCCATTTTCTGAAGTCACCTCACTGAGGACAATGAAGATGGCAGTAGAGTCTATTTTAGAACTGTGACTTGAGACTGAATGGAAACTAAACATCATATCCTTACTTAACTTTTCCCTGTTTTAACCATCAAATGGGTAACAGTGTGGAACTTCTCTGTGCTGTGTGGTATAGGTTTTAAAAACCCTTGTGCTGAAGTATGGATTCAAGTTCAAAGAAGTTATCTGCATGTGTTGAGGACCCACAAATTTAACAGGAAATAAATGCATCTATTTAGGATTTATCTGTGGCTATTCATAAAGCTTTCTGGGGATTCTACTGTAGGCAGGACCTTAGTGTAGCTCTTTGCTTAAAAACAATCAGGGGAAATTGAGTGTTTCAGAGTAGTGGCAGGACTGGAGAGCATGATTGCAGAAGGAAAGTGAAAGTTAATGATTGCTGCGTGAGGGGAGAATTGTGTCATGAAGTTCAACTTTTTAGTACTGAGAAGTTCGGAAACCAACTTAAGGAGCTACAGAGGAAAACCACCACCCCAAAACCCCCAGCGTTTCCCCGTCTGGTTATTGGCATGAAAGTACTGAAGCATAGTTGCTTTTTCTTTCAGTTAAAATTTTTTATTGTAGAGTTGATGCTATAAACTGGGGATGCATGTAATTGGAATAATGACATAAAAGATGGTGTCATGACAATTACAGTTCTGTTTTTTAACAATTTCTGATATCCCCCTGAAGTCTATTCTCTCATGTGTTTACTGCTCAATTAGCTCAGCTGCTATACTTCTTAGATTTCACATTTGTGAAGTGAAATATCAGCACATTCTGTAATACTGATTTGTAATTAAGTTAATTACAAATGAAAGACCACCTTTATAAAGATTTTCAGTTTACAGTTTTATATCCTTGCAGCTTAGTACATTGGTCAGAAGGAAAGGCCTCCCACCTAAAGGGACCTTGACAACTTTGAGAGGTGGGCCCATACGAACCTCAGGAAGTTCAACAAGGCCAAGTGCAAGGTCCTGTACCTGGGTTGGGGCAATCCCAAGCACAAGTACAGGCTGGGCAATGAGTGGATTGAGAGCAGCCTTGAGGAGAACTTCCAGAGGTTTGCATGGTCTTGCCTCTCAAGGCTGTCTAGGTCTCCATGGATGCCATCCTGTCCCTCCAGTGTGTTGACCACACCACACAGTTTGGTGTCATCAGCAAACTCACTGAGGGTGCACTCAATCCCACTGTCCATGTTGGTGACAAAGGTGTATAAGAGCACTGGTCCCAATACCAACCCCTGAAGAACACCACTTGTCACTGATCTCCACGTGGACATTGAGCTGTTGATGACAACTCTCTCAGTGTGACCATCCAGTCAATTCCTTATCCACTGAGTGGTTCATCCATCAAATCCATGTCTCTCCAATTTAGAGAAAAGAATGTTGTGCAGGACAGTGCCAAATCCTTTGTACAAGTCCAGGTAGATGACATCAGTTGCTCTTCCCTTATCCATTGATGCTGTACCCCCATCGTAGAAGGCCACCAAATTTGTCAGGCACAATTTTCCATTAGTGAAGCCATGTTGGCTGTCATCAATCACTGCCTTATTTTCCATGTGCTTCCAGGAGGATCTGCTCCATGATCTTGCTGAGCACAGAGGTGAGACTGACTGGTCTGTAGTTCCCCAGGTCTTCCTTTCTCCCCCTTTTACAAATGGGGTGATGTTTCCCCTTTTCCAGTCAGCAGGAACTTCACCAGACTTCAAATATCATAGAATCATAGAATGCTTTGGGTTGGAAGGGACCTTAAAGATCATCTAGTTCCAATGCACCTGCCATGGGCAGAGATACCTCCCACTAGACCAGGTTGCTCAAAATGATGGATAGTGACTTAGCCACTTGATCCACCAGTTCCCTCAGGACCTGTGGATGCATCTCATCAGGTCCCATGGACTTGTGCACCTTCAGGTTCCTTAGATGGTCTCAAACCTGATCTCCTACAGTGGGCAGTTCTTCATTCTCCCAGTCCCTGCATTTTGTGACTCTGGAGCACTTGCCGGTGAAGACTGATGCAAAAATGTTGTTGAGCACCTCAGCCTTCTCCATGTGCTGGGTAACCAGGTCTCCCTTTTCCTTCCAGAGATTGGCCCACATTTTCCCTAGTCTTCTTTTTATCACCAATGTACCTATGGAAGCTTTTCTTGTTGCCCTTGACATCCCTGGCCAGATTTAATTCAATTAGGGCTTTGGCTTTCCTAACCTGATCCCTGGCTGCTTGGACAATTTTGCTGTATTCCTCCCAGGCTACCTGTCCTTGCTTCCACCCTCTGTAGGCTTCCTTTTTATGTTTGAGTTTGTCCAGGAGCACCTTGGTCATCCATGATGGCCTCCTGACATTTTTCCCTGACTTCCACTTTGTCAAGATGCATCACTCCTGAGCTTGGAGGAGGTGATTCTTTAATATTAACCACGCCCTGGCCGATGCACCACTCTCGGTTTGCCTATCCTGTTTGCTCCTTAGGGCTGCTTTTTGCGGGAGTGGGAGGTGGCCACTATTACTCCTGGCCCTGTCCATGACTCATCAGCACCTGCATTGGTTGCCTCTGCCAGTGACTCAACATGAGCCAGCAATGTGCAGTCACAGCCTGCATCCTGGGCTGCATCCAAAGCAGTGTGGGCAGCAGGTCGAGAGAGGGGATTCTGCCCCTCTGCTCTGCTCTGGTGAGACCTCACCTGGAGTATGTGTCCAGCTCTGGAGCCCTCAGCACAGGAGAGACACGAACCTGTTGGCAAGCAGGTCCAGAGGAGGCCACAAAGATGATCAGGGGGCTTGAACTCCTCTGCTATGAGGCCAGGCTGAGAAAGTTGGGGCTGTTCAGCCTGGAGAAGAGAAGGCTCCAGGGAGACCTTATTGTGGCCTTCCAGTAGTTCAAGGGGGCCTGCAGGAAAACTGGGGAGGGACTTTTTATAAGAGAATGTAGTGATAGGATAAGGGGTAATAGCTTTAAACTAAAAGAGGGTAGATTCAGATTAGATATTAGGAAGAATTTGTTTACTGTGAGGGTGGTGAGACAGTGGGATTCTACAAACCTGTTCCAGATCTAAGTCAGGGAGACAACTGTCATGGTTTAACCTCTGCTGGCAACTAAACACCACAGAGTTGTTTGCTCACTGCTTCCCCCCCTCCGGGATGGGAAGGAGAATCAGGAGAAAAAAAAAAGTGAAACCCTGTGGGTTGAGTTGAACAACACAAAGAGGGAAGAAATAACAGTAATAACAATAACACTAATGAAATAATATATAAAGTGAGTGATAGAAACTGCGAGGCTCACCAGTACCTGAGACTACACTATACACTGCTGAAGCCACACATGAACAAGTTGAAAACAGGTGCCCCAGGCCAGCCCTTCCCTTAGATATCAGGCATGATGTCAGTATGGTATCGAATATCTCATTGGCAGGTTTGGTTGTTCATTCCAGCAGTGGCCTCTCCCAGCTGCTTGGTTCAGCAGCTGCTTGTGAAAATTAAGCTAAACCCAGGACAACATTTTTGCAATTAAAGTATATTGTCTAGGAGACAAGAACATTCATTTATTTTGTTCTGTTTATGAACTTTACTTTTTTCTGTTTACTTTTTTTTTTTTAAAAAAGCATGTCATTAAGATCCAACAATGATAAAATCTGTATTTTCTATTAGATCTTCATAGGCTTTTGGTTGCAATTATGAAGACAAATGGATGCAAACTACTTCTGGAGCTGTAAAACTGTGTCTTCCTTCTGTCTTTGTTTTTGGCCTTTGTCTTTTTGTGTCCTTTGGCCTTATTGCATCAAAGGAAACACAATGCAAAATATCTTTGTGACTTGCCCTGGATGTCCTTTGGTCTGTAATGTCCTGTATTCTAGTATATTTAATAAAAATGTTAACATTTTATTCCAAAGAAAAAAGATATATGGTGATTAGCTCAATGAAAAAACTTAGGAAAGCTTTGTTTCATCACTTGTCACTTGGAAGATTACTAGTTGAGGCAAAATGGACTCATAGTTGCTCCTAGTTTATAAGCAGCCTTCCCTACTCCTGTCACCTAATTGTTTTTTTCCTGGGATTTCTCTGTGTACTGGAAATGGAATTAGTGACTCTTTGGGCCGTCCTATCTGTTTGCTGGATCTGAATCAGCCAACCCCTACAGTTGATCACTCAAAAACCTGCTATAGTGTGTAAGCTCTTAGTAGGTATCTCAGTCTTAGAATGTGTCCTTAACGTTTTGTGTAAACATAATAAAGTAGTGAACACATAATTTAACATTGGGTTATAAGTTTATTGAATGACAGCTTCCCATATTCATGCTTTTCTATCATAAAAAAGAGGAAGTGACTTGAGGTGGATACTCTGTTTACTGGAGGTCAAGATTTGTAGTTTTTTTAGTAGGAAACTTGGAGCAGAACCTGCCCTGCAGTGTTTGGGCATGGTTATTTCCTTAACTAGAATTTGTGCTTGACTTGTCATATCTGAGCCCTTCCTGGCAGCAAGAAAAACCTGTCTTTGCACTTCAAAACCCTTCAAATACCATTTGTAATTAAATGTGCTTTCTCTTTTTATGCTTTCCAGCTCTTAATAAAACAATAATTTTCTTAACTCCTTAGATCTTTGACAGGAGTAAAATGAGAAAAATTGGTGTGAAACCTGTGAAGATATATGAGATCTCATTTCCTTTATTCCTCTGATTCACTTAGGCATTCTGATAACAACCATTGCTTCAAAAGGGGAATTACAGAATTGGCCTGATCTCTTACCAAAGCTTTGCAGCCTTTTGGATTCTGAAGATTATAATACCTGTGAGGTAAGAAGACTTATTTTGAAATGGTTTATCATATAATTTTTTTTGTCTCTCTTCATAGATACTATATATATGTATAGTATTTTGTGTGTGTGTATATGCACATATATAATATCTTCAGAGAACACTGGCTCAAATTTGTTACTTTTTATTCTACCTGCATTCCATGTTCTCAGTGTTCATTCAAATGAATTTGTTTTCTTTGCATAAAAGCAGAATAAGACTGTAGATGGGTAGGTAGATCATCTCAGCTGAGGAGTTTCCCAAAGTTATCACTTAGCTGCTAAATCGTTTAGGCATCATGAAGTTGACCCTGAATTTTCTCTTACTTAAAAATAGTGTTGTTCAGTCTTCTTATAACTTAATCTGGAAATGTGATTTGTCACTGTTATATCAGACTAGTGTGAAATTAATTTTTTTTTGTTCAGTGTTTATGAAGGAAAATAAATAAATACCAGCTCAACTGTTTTAAGCAATGAGGAGAAAAAAAGTAATCTGATTTTTAAAAAAACAAAATCTATGATCACACAATTTTAATTACTTGATTCTGTCTCCACAAATGTGTGAAGCATTTTGTATAAAATAATCCCTAGAGAGATGACAGTGGTCCAAGATGTCATGCTGTTATGTAGTGTTTTACTGCTGCTTTCTTAAGAAAAAGAAAAAAAAAAAACAAACACTTGAAAATGAAACTCAAATTGACCATCATGTCCAGAGTTCTGTTTTCCCCTATAACAAACCATTAAATGAAATAATTGTAATCGTATAGGAAATTAAATTGGATGCTTCTGCAACTTGTCATTTATTTTTCAAATAAGATCTTGCCACTTATCTATTATAGACTTATCCAGCATGAGAGCTTACAGATGACAGTATAAAGTGCTTAAATAAAAAGCCATTAAGGATGTTTTAATTTAACTCCATATTTAGTTAGATACATTTACTGCATTTACTGTGGTGTCATGCTAAAATTACCTGTTCTGTAAAAACTCTAAAATGTTGCTATCTTCAAAATGTAAAATAACAACTGTTTTGTTTTTGTTTAAAAAAAAAAAAAACAAACAAAAAAAACATCAGGGTGCATTTGGTGCTCTTCAGAAGATATGTGAAGATTCTGCCGAAATTTTAGATAGCGATGTATTGGACCGACCACTCAATATCATGATACCTAAATTCTTGCAGTTCTTCAAGCATAGCAGTCCAAAAATAAGGTAGGTTTAGATGTTGTACTAAAGTTACCTGTTAATTTACATGACCAGCAAGACTGATATTTTGTAGATCAGTTTAAAACATGTTTAGGGTTGTTTTTTTTTCATAATCCTTCATGTGCAAATGTGAGAAGAGAAGGCACAGAGATTTCACGCATCAGTAATTTCCACATTTATTTGACTAGTCAGATCAGCCTCACCTCTTTTATACATCTTCCAAATCTAGAATCTGACTTTGAAAATCAAACTTTCTTTTAAGATTTTGCATATTATTATGAAAATTTCAATGCTATAGTTAAAATTTCTTATTCTGATCAGAAAGAGCTATCTTGTATTCATTTTGTAATGATTGCTGCAATGGAAGAGTAAAAAAATTGTTTGCCGATAATAGTTTCTGAGTCCTTGCAGAAAAATATTTTTCTATTTTAATAGCACCAAAACATAGAAATGTCTTTATCTTTCAGCTGGATCAAATCAAATGGGTTCAACATCTTTTTACTTTACTACAGTATTAATCTCTCCAAAGTAACAGAAGTATAGGATAGAAGAAAAATTCCAGAATTAACTTGTTATTGCTAATATTTATCAACAAGAACAGTAGCTTTTACTCTGAAATGAGCCAGCATACTTTTTGTTTGCTGTGATGTTTGTGGCTTTGAAATAGTTAAACCAGTTTCAACTTTAAAGCAGATCACCTGCTGACAGTACATAGTGCTGAATTATGAAGAATATTAGTAGTGTCAATAAAATATATTTCAATCTGTCAAGAGACAACTTTTGAATACTGTTTTATGAGACTTTCTTCCAAGAAATGTCTGAACAGACTAGGCATTTGGAGTTACATTGGTAAAAATACTTGAATGGATCTTCAAAGGATTTAAAGATAACTTTGCCTTGTGTCTTTACTTACATAATTTGGCTTTTGTATCTCTGAGAATAAAAAAGATTTCTAAGTAATGGCTTTGCATGAAGTGGAATAGAAGAACCAATTGTTCACTTTTAGTATGTTTCTACCACAAGTGTTTTAGCATGTATCCTAATGCAAGTGTTTATTTGTTCTAAGCTACAACTATTTTACTGATGCATATTGGTCTCATTAAATACTAAAAATATTGCAAAGATAGTTGGATACTTAGTAATGAAGAAGGGCATGCTAAAATTTCACCATGTTTACTACTATGGAATTGTTAATATCAGAAAAGATCAATAATCATAATATATTGAAAAAAAACATCCTTACATACCGTTCAGAAGAAATGTGCCAGGTATAATCATCCTGCTCTGATTTTTATTTACTGAACACTTTATTAGATATATCAGACTTTAAGGTGGTACTTGAAAATGTGGTTTAGTAATTTTTTTTGGTAACAATATAGATGTGCAGATTTGTTCCCTCTTGCCTCTAGAAGATGCTTGGACAATGTGATTTGCTTCCTAATGTTTTTGATGCCTATGTGCAGCTTAGAAAATGTTTAAGTAATGAAAAATGTATATTTTAACTGTCCCATTTGTAGGTCTCATGCTATTGCATGTGTCAATCAATTTATCATCAGCAGAACTCAAGCTCTTATGTTGCACATAGATTCTTTTATTGAGGTGAGTGTGCATTCTTGGTTTGGGGGGGGTTAAGTCAAATTACGTGTCTGATTTATTAAGAATTTTGAATAATGTTTTACAGTCACCACTACTCCCAAACTCCACATTGCTGTCTTCCCACTCTTAGCTTTGATCCCCATGGATTGAAGTTCATTCTGTGTGCTTATGCTCAGATTAGTCTAAGCACTCAGCCCAAGAAATAATATTTTGAAAGAAGCTTCCTTTTCATAGATGGAGGAAATTCTTGTTGCATAAAGGTACTGGCAACAGTTTGTCAATTGTCATGAAGAGTTAAATATGGGGGTCATCCACTGAGTCTGGATGATTTGATCTCTGAATACTACTACTTAATGTGGATTAGAAAGGTGATATTTTGGGTTATCTAGAGTATTTTATTTGCTGCTGTTATGTACTTGATGGAGTTTTCTACCTTCAGAGCTTCATTAAATGTTTAGGGGAAAAAAAAATAATTTGGGAAATAATGTTTTTATGTCTAATATACACGACCAAAACACTGGGTAACAATACACATTGAGAGTCTGAAGAGTTCATTTGCTGAACTGTATGTCTTAAGAAATAATATGGTATTCTGAGGTGTGGGGTGGGAGGGTACAGAAATATATGTTTGCATACTTTAGTTTGCCTGTAATGTCAATTTAAATACAAGTTGAACTAGATGAATTGAGGCTTTTCAACTGGTATTACTTTCCAACAGAATCTTTTTGCACTGGCTGATGATGAGGAGCCTGAAGTACGCAAAAATGTTTGCCGTGCTCTGGTAATGTTGCTGGAAGTTCGAATGGATCGCCTGCTTCCTCATATGATTAGTATAGTTGAGGTGAGTCTCATTTTCCAGACTGCATGCTGAAACATGTTTGGGGTTACAGAAATAATAACAAATTAAAAGCATTCATCAGAATAGGTATGTTACTCTTGCACTTGCCTACTCTTTGTTTCCCTTCAACATTGAGATTGCAAAAGTTTTCTTTTTAGTTAATTACCAACTTGACATTGTATTTGACAGGCAGTGCATATGACAGTTGTTCATTCTTCATTAGGTAATTCATCCTGAAATGGCTAGGATCAACTATACCAAGGAGCAGCCAGGCATTGCCTGACCACAAGTGAGAAGATCTTAGTTCTGCTGCTGATACTGCTACAGTAGTTTACACATTGAAGCTGTCACCTTTTTTGAATCTTTTGACCACACAAGGATAAGGAATGTTATTTTATATAGCTGAGATGCTTTCTGAGCTGCTAAGGAAGCTGCCTGCCATTGCATTCAGTTGTTGAGGTTAGTTCCTTTAGCATTCTAGATTAGTGCAGACTTGCCTACCAGAAGACCAATCAGCTGGTTTTTGTCTGCTCAACTGTTTGAGTTGTAATTTCTATGTTTCTTGGAAATACTGGCAATTTCTAGGTAGCCTTTACATACACTGCATGCTAGACTTGAAATATAGCGAAGATCAGTATGTTTCTCATGCAGATTTCATGTGAACAAGTGGGTCATAACCCAGTGTCAAATTCCATAAGGGCTAGGTCTAGACAAAATGAAGGCAGTGGTTTTTTGGCATGTTTGGTTTTTTTGAGGGGTTGGTTGTTTTTTTTTCTCCTGGACAAAGGCATTAGAGAGGCATAAAATTGAGGTGACCTGTGACAGCCTTGACCAGCTGTCTAGTCTTCCTGTGTGTTGTCTGGAATTCCATGGTACCAACCCTGGCTGACATGTTCTCATGTACCACAGGACAAGTAGAGATTGTTGGTACTTGAGATGTTGGTTTTTTTCTTTCATTTGGTTGGATTTGGAGGGCTTTTGAGAGAGAAAGAGAATAAAGCTTTGGAGGTTATTTTGTCAACAAGCAATAACTTCTCTGTCTTTTCACCCTCCTAAGATGGGTAAGGAACTTTTGGACTTTACAGGTAGAAATGATGTCACCAAACAGAGGAAGATCCTTAATTGTATTCTCAATGTATCTTGTTGTTGGGAAAACTATTGCTAGATGGCTTCTCTACAAAAGACAGTATAGTAGTGATTTTTTGTTCTATAACAAAGTTTAGACTTTTTTTTTTTTTTCTTCCCAGTTTTGGCACTACTGTGTACTGTTACTGATTTCCCCAGTTCTATATACATATTGCAAATGTAATATCTCAGAACTGACTATTGTTCAACATTCAAATTAGTCTGGATTTGCTGCTTTGAATCTTGAATACCTCCAAGCTGAATGCTGCTGATGGTGGCTGCTCTAACTGAAGGAAGTCTTAGAGAGAAACTTGTATCCACATGATGTGTGGTTTGTTGGGTTTTTTTAATGCTTATGGAGAATCAATTTTAAAGTAGTTAAGAATATTAATGGTCCAGTAGTGATTCTAAGACAGATCTTGGCCAGCATCATGCTTTTAAAGCAGACAAGTTTAGTATTAACTTTCTTGCCAAGTTCCTGAAGCATACAGGAATGGTTGAGTTTGGATTTCAGTGTAATTTTTGATCATGTACTTCCAGGTGAGGAGAAGCAGATGTGGTTTTTGTGGTGATTTGTTTTGTTGTTTTTGTTGGGGTTTTTTTCCATTTCTTTTCTCTTTTCTTTGTCTGAGAACATGACAACAAATTACGTCAGGAGTAGACTGACCTAACATATTTCAGTTATTAGTTTGCATTTGTATGTTCATAGAGCATATTTAGCCAGACACATGGTTTCTAAGCTCTTTCTCAAATGAAGTTCTGACTTGTTATTTTACAATGCATAATAAGATTATTTGTAATAAATGAATAATGTATTGATGTTATGAAGTTATAACACAGAAACTCAGCTTGTTTCTGAAATCATCATATTGTATGCATCCTGTTGCTTCCAGTCTGTTACTGCTCAAAGGATGTGTTAATGCTTTGTGCATCATGCTATTCTTGATGGGTTGACATAGCAAGACTAACACAACACTTACAGAGTATGAAAACCAGTTCTGAATAATCTTTGTATGCTATTTTGTAATTTATTGTTATGAAGCAACTATTTCCATTGCCTAGTCAGTAGAGCTTTATAGCTTATAATTAGAAGTACTTATTAAAAATTGTCACAATAATATTAAAAAAATATTAAAAAATAAAAGCTTTCAAATACTTTTCACACACTTTACTTTGTTACTAGTATCACTGTTGTTACTATGGGGGCCTACAAGAAAGCTGGGGAGGGACTTTTTATAATGGGATGTAGTGATAGGACAAGGTCAATGGCTTTGAAATGAAAGAGTGTTCAAGGCCAGGTTGGATGGGGCTTTGAGCAAAGGTGAAAGGTGTCCCTGCCCATGGCAAGGGGGTTGGAACTAGATGATCTTTAAGGTCCCTTCCAACCCAAACCAGTCTATAATTTCCAGGCTGTGTATATGGTTATCTTATACCACCAACTGTAAGTAGCCTTTTCAATCTACTGCTATCTAACTTCATGGAGCATATACTATAATACATACTTAAAGAGGAAATGACAGTGTGAGGAGCACCTTCAAATAGAGATTACTTTTTGTCATTCTGTTTTTGTCTTTGTGATAAATAACTGGATGCAACCAAATAGTAGATTTTCAAGCCCTCTGGGGAAAAATGCCAAATCACTTCAGGTGCATTAATGAAGCCTTGCTTGCAATGGGTAGGACATTGTTCAACATTTCCAAGATATAATCTATTGACAGCTCAGAACAGAGCAGTATTTCTGTGGCTGTGAGTTCTTAATCACAGTAGTGACCCTTTAGGAAACACTTGCAATTTAGTTAGGTTATGTAGGAAGGAGCATTTGTGGCAAATCTTGCATCCCTGAAATGTATAAGGGTAATATAGGTCACCCCATTCTATTTAATTTTGAGAATAAAATGGTATTCTGAAGAAGAATTTCCTTTCCTTTTTTTAAATCCGTGTGAGGAAAGATAGCTGCATGGACTTCTATGAGGCTTCTAAAATGAGTGGAAGAACCAACTGTTTCAGAAATAGGAGCTGGCATGGAAGAATGCAGAAATTACTATTTCACAATCTGCAAGTATCTTCCCTAAATTGTTTTGGCAGTTGTGTATAAGAAACTGATATAGCCATGGTATACTTAGACTTTCTGTTTATGCAGGTATTTGATTATATTTTGTTTAAGCTTGCTGCTGTTTTTTTTTCCTGCTGTAGATTCTACTTCATTGCATCCCTTCAAATCAAGATTTTTTTTTTTTATGTATTGGATATAAAAAATATTTCTATCTTATT
>JAAGNO010025892.1:10476-29785 GCA_033439905.1 Ceryle rudis
GAAGAGAAGAAGAGAAGAAGAGAAGAAGAGAAGAAGAGAAGAAGAGAAGAAGAGAAGAAGAGAAGAAGAGAAGAAGAGAAGAAGAAGAGACCCTCCTTCAGTCCTGGCTTGGGGAGGACGTTTCCTCCCCACTGGCTGTACCCAGCACATACACAATGAGGAGACCCTGGGGAGTCCTCCCCAGCCCCAGTCCCTGCCACCACCACCCTACCGAGGCCTGAGGTCCCCTCTGAAATCCGTTGGCTCGCCTGGAGCTGCTGAAGGGCATCAACACGTTGCTTTGCTATTTTGGAGGGAGCCCCTTTCCTGTGGTCACGCTCCAGGGCAGCAGGGTGCTGCGCACGTTTGCAGTTACCACTGGGCTGCCTGGTTCACGATGCAGCTGGCTGGTCACTCGGGGGAATCGGTCGGTCCCCTCCCAAGCGTGTGGGGTTAGCAGCAGCTCCCGTAGCCGGCCGGGCTCCGGCGGTGGGTTGCTGCATCAAGCACTGCTCAAGACGGAAGGGCTTAATTTTTGAACAAAAGCTGTGACCAGCTTCAGCGGAGCCAGGAGCAGATTCTAGCTGGAAACAAAACAAGAACAAAACAAAACAAAACAAAAAACCAAAAACACAAACCCCTTTCTGCTGGCAACTGCAGTGAAAGAAATGAGATCTGGGTCTTAGCAAACTGCTGGGCCTGGGAGCGCTTGAAAGGTTTCCTAGAGACACCAGTGCGGAGCATGGAAATGTTTCCCACTTGCAGCAGCACTCCTACCTCGTTCTTCTCAGTGCACCAACCTAAGCGTGACCTTTCGGGGGTTGACAGCTAACAACCAGTCCTGGCTCCTGCCACTTCCTTTTGAGCCTACAATGCCAACTTCTTGCAATTCCTAAGCGAGATTACAAGCCAGGAAGAGCTTGGATATTCTCTGGATATCAAGACTACCTTGTGTTCTGAAATGCATGAGAGGAGATGCTAAAGCACATGCTTCAGAGTCAACACCAGTAAAGGTTCTTGCAAATTATCCCTAGTCTGCTTGAGCAGGGCTCTTCTGCCCGCCTCCAAGTCAGCTAATACTGGGCTCTCAGAGAGAGGAGGCTGTTAAATGAGCCTTAGGTTTCATCAGCACAGCCATTTCTATTTTCCAGTATCTTAACAAGTTTCCCAGAGAGAATGAGGAGCATTATTCCCCTCACTCAGATAACAGGACGTACAACAAAAATATTTTACCGTGAACAGAAAAAGTACATACTGGAAAGAGCTAGGAAGTGTCGGGGCTTGGGGATTAATTTCCTAGCTCTTCTCTGCCTTGCTCAGTAGCCTGGGCAGACCACTCAGCTGCTACATGCCTCAGTTTCCCTCCAGCCAAAGAGATAAAGGAGGTATGTAGGTCTCCATGGGATTCAGCAGGACTGCTGCCAGATACTCCAATGCACACGTGTGCACGAGGAACTCCAGCACATGCATTTACTCTGCGCTCACCTGGCACTAAGCCTACTCCACTCATATTTAGGTGATTAATCATTAACGATGTTCATTTATTAATGGTGTTAAAGGCCTCTGAGATGGTAGAAGATCCGCAGGTGAAAGGTGCTACAAGATTACATGTTCAAAACAACCCTGTAAGCAAAGGATTTCATTCTCCCTGATGACATTGTGGGATGGAATGACTGGATCAGACCCTTGGAAAAGGGACCTGTTAATTAACTTAGTGTCAATTAATCAGCTTCAGTGAGGATTTGGAGACTTTAAAAGCTGAGTGCTAGCTTTTGTAGAGACATCCCAGAGTGGACTTTGAAGTGGTCTGGCCGCTTGAAGTGGTACAAGCTCCAGAACTGGGGACCCAAGAGCTGTTATTTGCCTTACACTGGGCCTAAAAGCACCACCCGCATGAGATCTGAGATGTTGGGGCCCCCACACGCACAGGGAGAGACCGAGGAGGTGCCAACTTCACTAGATAAAGCAGGCAAAGGAGCTGTGTGAGAAACCACCCCAGGGAGAGCACGGATGATCTAACTGGTTTCCTGGGTGAAAGCGCTGGAGTCCCAGCCGCTGCCAAAGGGGCTGCGCCGCTCTCCCCCCACCCCGAGCCGGTCCCCCTCTCTGCCTCCAACAGAGACTGCGCTTTGTGCTGCCCCCCCTGCTCCAACTGGGTTAAACTCTGCCAGAGCAGGGACAAGACCCGGCTGGCTGCAAAGCTGCGTTACCGCGTGGGCAAGTGCAGACAGGAGAGCCGTGCCCGGGAGAGACCGGGCTTGGCTTTGTCTCCCAGTCAGGTGGGCTTCTCCATGCGCTCCATCCAGATAAAAGCTTTACTCTTCACCACACAAAGGATACTGTGGTGGCCAAACCATTGAAGTGTAACTCTATTTAAATCGGTATATATGTAAAATACACCGTGTTAATCTAAAGCACGACCATATTTGTCGAAGAGCATCTACTGCTCTGACTACGCCGGCAAATAAACCTCCCACGGCTCAGGAGCAACGCGCGCTGGTGAAGCAGGGACGAGACCCGCGGCCTGTGAGCGGCAGTGTTACCAGGACAGGCAGCCATGCTGAAGAGCAGACACAGAAGCTGCATAAGTGACAGTGACAGTAAGGGAAATGCTCATCACTATGTGAAACGCAAACCGGCACTATTGAAAAAGGAAATCAGAGCTGGGTCACTAAACCTAAACTTGGCGTGGCGGGGAGCAAACCAACAATCTGGGGAAAAAGTAGTAATATTCTCAAGGTCCCAGAGAGATAACTATCAGAGGCTACACCCCAGCTGACCACAAGTCACCTTGGTATGTGGCTACTGAAAGTGCAGCTCCTGGGCTGGCGGGGTGGGGCTGCCAGCATCTGCACCGGGGATCCGACCGGCCCCCCGCCCGCCTCGTCGTGGCTGGAAACGGCTCGAGAGAAAGGGAGGCCTCAGCAAAACAAGACACTTCAGAGGATGTTTCTCTCCAAAGAGGCTGGGAAAGCGCTTGATTTTTTTTTTTTCGACGTGAAAATAAATATATACGTCTGTTACATTCTGCCCAGCTAAGGTCCCTCCCTCCCCATTTACCTCACACTCGTGTTGCATTCCCCGTCCTCTGCAGAGTGGGAGAAACAGGATTTGGCTGTGACACCACCAAGGGGAACTTTTACTGAGGCTGCTGGGCATGAACACACCCTGTGGTCCTGTCTGTCTGTCCAGGCCCCATCGCTGCAGCCCAGGCTCACCACAATAGGTCTCCCTACGCTGCGGCACCGACTGGAGCTGGGCAGGAAACATTTTTCCCATCCCACAAAAATCTTCCTGCTCTGCATCAGGACGAACCCGAGGCCCTTCAGCGCTTCCAGCCCTGTTTTCTAAAGAAACGAGCCATATGCAATCCTGCTGCATGTGTCTGCCCCCCCTTTCCCATAAATTCTTAATCCTTTGGCCAATTTCAACCTAGTCTGACTGACTTGATCGCATAAAGGTACCCAGGGTGTTGCTTTTCCCCGAGTCTCACACGAGCAGGCAGCTCAGGAGGAGAGAGGCCCAAATCACACTGCCACTGGGAAATCGATTCGGTCCTTCGCAGACGCCAGAAAACACACACAGGAGCTTCAGCTCTGTCGGGAACCAGCTGTGCCTGGCATGGCAAGCGTCTCCGGAAGGCTCTGCCACACCATGGCATGACCTGGGACGTGGGAGGACAAAGCTCAAGTCCAAGACTTGCTTCCTCCTGGCCACGATTCCCAGGCTGTGCCCAAGGGGGAGGCTCCAGCCAGCGCGGCAGGGTCACGCCTTTGCTCGTTCAAGTCTACTTCCGAGCGAGTAGAGAGAGTCAGCATTTTTCTCCGCATGTTTGCAGTGGGGAGTCTCAACCAGCTCGCGTACAGCGAGCAGAGGAGTGGGCTGCTCACCACGGCAGCAACTGCTGGGGCAGGGCTGGGTTTTGCACAGTGGGACACTGGTCAGGGGCGGCTCTTCTCCAGCATCCAGCTTCTTACACCTGTCACCGCCACGACACTTGTCAAGGCTACAGACACTCTCTTGACCCTTCGGCAAAGCCGCTCCTGCTCCCGGGCACTGCCCCCATGCCACTCGCATCCCTCCACCCCGCCTTTTCACCCTGCTTTGCAGAGGAGACTTCCCGCTTTTCTTTTTTCTGTCTTCTGCCGCCTCGCAGGTCTTTACCAGATCTTTGCAGATGGCCTCTCAACACCTAATCGTGCATCCCAGCTTTTGCATTATCTGGGCCCTGAAGGCCACTCTGCAACACACATCCATGGCAGAAAGGTCAGAGATAAGCAAAAGGTCCTGTTGTGCGCCTGTCTCCCTGCCTGGGTTTCTCAGAATCTATCTGCCCTCAAAAAAAAAGGAGAGAAGACAAACAACTGCCTGGGGACAGCAGCTGATAGTGCTTCAGTAAGTCCTTGGCACCTTCCTAATGCCCAGGCAAGAGGGAGAGGTTGCTCTCGGGCCTTGGCAGGCTCATATCCCTACGCACAGAGAGGACTGAGGGCCGCAAAGTGGAGCGAAGAGCTGATTTCACTTCCAGAGGTGTCTGCAATCAAAACTGCAGGTCAAGCCGGCGATCAGCTCACGGAGGAAGACAGGGACAGACACAGGAGAATCCACTCGTGGCCTGGCAGAAGGGTTGCACTGCACTAGTGCACTTCAACGGCTGCATGCTGCAGCCTGCCAGGAAGGTCTGTGAACAAGAGGAGCATCTAAAGAAGTGAGATTCGTGCCATGCTGAGAGCTAGCACCAAGCCTCTGACTTGCCTCCACAGCCCAAGCTGAGGCTGGTGATGGGTAAAAGGGACAGGACACTGAGCTGGTGCACAGAGAAATATCCACTGCTGAGCTGGGGAGGGGGCAACAGTACTGGAGGGGTCTGTGATTAAGTGAAAACAACCTCCTGCTTTCAATCAGTGGTAAGACAGAAGGTACTTGGCTGATGGTGGATGGCGAAGTAAGATCCTACACACCGAATCACATCTCCCTAGGCCTGTGTATTTTAAAGGGTGCTGAACTTTATTTCCATCCCAGCTACTGCCAGTTTTGCTCCCAGCTTCGGCCAGTACTGACAGCTCTGGAAAATCCCATCACTGCAGTTTAACGATGATGAATTAGTTAATACCTGCAAAGTGCTTTGATGGGCAGTGCAAATACTGCTGCTGCTTCTGGATGAAGAAAAACACATGGGATACCTGTTTAGCTTATAGCAAGACAGATGCCCCTGCCAGTCGTGCTGCCTGACCCCTTCCCCTCCCACCAAGAGCGGAGGTGAGAAGCGTGGATGCCTCAGAACAGCTCTCTCAGTCTGTGTTCATCCCTGCAGGGCTGAGGCTCTGCACAACCCTCAGCAAACGGACTCCATGTACCGTGCCTCAGTTTACCCTTGTGTAGTACTTTGAGGCTGATGGAAGGAGAACACAGCACAGAACTCAGTATTTCTTTTTTTTTTTTATATATAATTCATGCATTTTGTGGCTTGGTTTTTTTTCTGTTTTTAAATTCTTGACTGGGCATATAAATACCAGCTGCCCAAGGCTATAGTGCAGAAAGTCAAAGG
Organism: Ceryle rudis; assembly: GCA_033439905.1. Lineage (NCBI taxonomy): Eukaryota > Metazoa > Chordata > Aves > Coraciiformes > Cerylidae > Ceryle > Ceryle rudis. The sequence goes on from JAAGNO010025892.1 coordinate 16,004, forward strand.
CGTATGTCTTTGATTTATGAGGCCTCCATTCAGTTCAGTTTGCCTCCCCCTGTAGTTCCCATGGGAAAAGTTGCTCTTCACTTCCTATCCAAAATCTCTTGCATGGTATGGTTGGGAGCTGTTAGACAACCGCCTCTTTCTGCCCCTGCTACAGTGTTCTCAGCAAAGTGAGCTGGACAGGCTGCTCCTCCCTTCTGCTCGGCTGAGTTTGTTGAAGAGAACAAAAGTACCAGGTTAACAGACAGCGCAGGCACTGTGGGTTTGCTTAGTAAGGTGGCAAGCAGGTTAGTAGTGGTCTTGGTTATTGAACCTAGTGCACAATGCAGGGTGTGAGGAAATCAGGGTGTGAACATCGATGGAATACATCCTACCTGCACAGAGCACCCCACTGCTCCGCACAACTGCGGCACCGCTGCCGCAGGACCTCGGAAACAGCCCCTTCTGCTCCCTGGAGAGAGGCTGGTGCCAAAGCCTGGGAGAGGACTCGAGAACTTGTTTTGAGCCCAGAGGTCTATGTAAATCAACCAGTCCCTGCCCTAATCTTTTGCTTTAGCCCCCTGCATTCCTCCAGTAAATCCATTCCGCCTTATCGTCCGTACAGAGTGTTCTGGAGAGACAACGCTGCCGGGGCCTGGGGCTCTTCGAACAACTCTGTGATTTGCAATAACCTCCGGTATTAATGTTTGCCCCCTGTTTTTCACAGCAGCTCCTCAGCCTCCTGCCAGGGCAGCTCCCTTCTCCTAGAGCCACGCTCTACAGCGTATCACCATCCCCTGCCACGGGGTGGTTAGGAATTGATGCCAAGTGTCTGCATGAATTGTTTCAGAACCGAGATTATGATCTATCTGAAAGAGAGGAGACACATTCCTCCAAGTGCCAGCTATTACTGTGAACACATCAACCAGAGACAGGCACTAACAGCGTGCCCTGCAAACTCCTGCTTGGGTCAGTAGATTCACCCAGCTCTTCGTACCCATTTGATGACCACGGAAAGAATAGATCTTTTTTTTTTTTAAAGCATATAGTGCTTCAGATTACAGATGGTCCTAATTAGTAACAAACTGTAAATGAGGGACTGTGCATTTGTACTTCTGAAGCTGACAGGGCTCTCTAACTAGGTGGGGGTAGGAGATGCTGTGAGGCAAAGACTCCTATCTCAGCTACAACTGCCAAAATCCTGGACTATTCCTTCCCTGCTGTGAAGAGAGCCCCCAGCCCCCACAGAGCCGTGAGCAGGAAGGTTGGCCTATGACTACGGATGGCAGGGCTGCAGGGTACCCGTCCCGCCTGCCAGCAGCTGAGACAGCCAGATACAAAAGGTTTAAAGACAGGGCTGATCTTTGCCATCAGTTATACCCTCGAGACCCCGTTGACTCCAACGGGTTCCTATGTGCAACAGGAAGCAGCTCTTGAGCCCACTCGGCCCCACGATATGCAAACCTCTCTTTACCTGACAAATATGTTCAAAGTATGCGTGTGTGTTTATTTACTTCCTGCACAGCAAAAGTTGAGGAGGAAAAAATAGATGCTCAGCAACGATCTCTGCTCACCTGCAGAGATTGATGGTTGGATGCACAGATGAAAACTACAGTGGTGCCCTAAAGACAGACCAGCTTCTACTCCCCATCTCTTGTCACTTCGTGCACCTGCAGCTCTGGCTCAGCAAAGCCCTTGCAGGCCCAGTGAGGTGCCTAAGGAACGTGCCTCTGGTTGCACACGTGGATGATGCTTTGAGCTAAACCTGCAAACCACTGCTTTGGAGCAGAGCTTTCAGAGGGCAGAGATTATGCCGGCAGTCCTCAGCCACCCAGGAGGTCTGCTGTATGTAGGCCCACTCGGTGTCCCGCGTTTAACCCTTCAGTTTTGCAAGCTGACAGTTTCCAAGAGCTCTAACAGTTGCATCAGAGTTGAAAGACAACTGCAAGGGAGCAGAAAACAGATGTGGCACAAGACCTTTGAAGGGACGGGAGCAGGAACATTACACAACAGCAGCAGCCTCCCTGCGCACGCTGTCACAGCCGTAATCACTGAAGATTCTTCCAGTTCTGGTGCTGTCGCCGCTGCTTTCATACTCCGTTAGCTGTCTGCGTGTTGGCAGCACCGCAGTGCTGGGCAGAGAGGAGACTCCCCTCTGCTCACCGTGTGCTTGCTCTGATGCCGTTCGTGACGATCACAAGCCATGTTGGGATCGTATCCTTCCCTGCATCCATCAAACAATGCGACACATGGCGAGCGACGTACCTGTCCCCTACCAGGCTGGGGCTAGAGAGGTGGCCTGGCCGGCTCCCGCAGGCTCTGTCCTGTGCAAGATAACTGAAAATTGCTGAGAAAGTTTCTGGGTAAAGACGAGAAGTACCATCTCCCCCGCTGAAGAATCTGGGGAAATCTTTACAAAATGTGAGACTTTCTGGGGTATTTCCAATGGAGAGGCCGACCCAGGCTCTGACTGTCAGTAAAATTAAATGCATCAGAGGGAAATAAAAGGGTAGACCTCCTATATTTATTTATTTATTTCCTGGCTCGGGCCAGAAATCTAAAGAGGGCTGGTTTGAAAGGTACTTTCCATAAGCCTTGAGTCCATCTGTGCTTGCCCAGGCCCAGCTCCCCCGTAAAATGTGCATTGAGAAACCCGAGCTGGCCTGAGGAGCACAAGTCCCTGAGTACTCGAGTTTAGGACAGACTGTTTTCAGGTGAAAAAACCCTTGCAAGAGAAAATCTCGGCCGCATATGGAAATTGTGCAAAGAACTCCTGTGTTGGAACAAGCAGATTCAGGTCCATCTGCGTGAAGTGGGGACCTGCTCCACACTGCCTGCCCTGTGGCAGCAAGCGCCTCCCAGAGACAGCCCTGTTGAACAGACGTGCAGGATGGAGCCATCTACAGAGGGGTGCGTTGCTCCTCACTCCGCTGATGGTGACAGAGGTGGTGCTGGGCTACAACCCACATCAGGGCTGATTTGGGCCATGTCCGGTTTTGGTGCTCGGGCACCGGTGCGGGTCTCAGCGCCTGGGCATTGCAGGCAGAGGCACGAACGGTGACCGCTGCTTTGCACAAGGAGCTTGACACAGGCCAGGAGCCACGGGCGACGGAACCCTGCACACAGGCGGGAGGGGAGCAGCCGTACTGCTGGGAGCAACCAGGAGCAGGCTGCCCAGGCAGTGTGGCTGGCCCGGGGTCTGCTGCAAAGAATAACACGGGACCCCTTATCCCATCGAACTCGGGGGCTGTTCCCTACACCCTCAGCCTCCATTTCCCCAAGCTGTGGTTCTTGCATCGCCAGCTCACTGGTTACTTGACTAAATGCAAGGACAGGGCAGCAGCAACTCCTGCACCAGCCTTCCTGCACCAGCTTCGACTTCTGCTCTCAAATAGGAAGTTGATAAAAACCACACTTAGTTGCAAAAAAGAAAAATCAGATTTCAAAACCGCTGTCAAAAGGGCTCCAAGGTCTAGCAGCAGTCCTGGCATTAACCCTTTCCAGAAGGCAGGCCCCTTCCCAGCTGCACCCAGGGCCGAGAAGCGGCTGGGGCCGACACCAGATACCCTGCTCCTGCCTTACTCAACTCTTCAGGGGCTTTTTCCACCCCCCCACACTCCCCCCGAGCTGTTGCTTACATTCTCTTGTAACGTCGCTTTTATCTTGGGACCTATCGCATGTCAAATCTGCTTTCATCGATAACCAGGTTGGAGGGTGGAGGGGAGGGAGGAAAGGGCGGTAGGAAAAACTGCTGTCTCAGTTAACGTGCTCACCCACTGCAAAGAACAGCAGGGGGAGGAAAGAAACCCCGTGATAGATTGGACGGCAAAACCCATCGGCCTCTCGGCAAAACACTTGGCTCCTGGTGGGAAGATCCATCTCCTCGGTGGTCGCGCAGGCTTTCCCACTTCTGAGTTCCAGCCCCAGAATCCTGATTCCAAGGGATTCCTCCCAGAACAGCCAAGCTTCATGTCTCTTTCTGGGAGTTTCTTCCCCCCCAGATGGGCCATTTGTCCTTGCCAGCATAAACTGAGAATCACCTCTGCAGCTCGGACAGCTACACGGTGCCCTGTGTATCTGCACCCTCCCAAGCTAGGGCTAGAGAGGTGCAGCTCAGCACCCCGGAGTTCAGCAGGGCAGCCTACTGATCCGGGTTCGAGAAACCACTCCACGCACTGGACATCCCAGAGGCCTGACACCTTGGTTTTGCTCAGCGGATCAGCACTGCCAGGGCTTTTGGGACAAAAAAAGGTTTGTCCTGGGGGGCTTCAGTCCTTATTTTAGCATCCTTCCCACTAGGTATGGGAAGATACCACTACAAGAGGGCAGGCTTCAGCTCTCCCCCCCCATTTCCTTTGCTGCCCTGGCCCAGAAAGATGGTGCTCACCCTGGCACTGGGGGTAGAGCAAAGAGGACGGCAGCGGCTAGAACACCGGGACCACCAGCTCCGCCACAGCCTGCTGCTGCTGCTTAGGCAGGCAATCCAACACACAGTCAGGGAGCAACCTGCTCTCAGGGGGAAGAGTTTTCCTGGTCTCTAGGAGGCAGCTGAGGCATCAGTTTTGTCTCACCTCTGGACACACGCATCACTCTCCTGCAGACACCCCTTTGAAGCCTCCTGCCACCTAATGAATATGCACAAATCCTCCCTGCCAGCCCTGGCCCCCATCATTCTTCCAACTCCACCCAGATGTAGGTTGCAGAAAACCTTTGCAAAAGATCCCAGCCACCTGACCTTCCACCCAGGCAGGATCTGGGCAACTCTCTCCCCCCGTCCCCCCGGCTGTGGATTTCCTGGCCCTGCCGCATGCGCAGCCTGACCCAGAACGGGGCGCGCTGGCTGGGGGGAGCAGGTGCTCTCTGCTTCTCACCCTTTCCCCCTCCTTTCTCTCTGCGTCCTGTATCAGTCTGCGATTAAATCGAGCCTGTTTAACCGCCACAGCCAGATGTGGGGACCCCCTTCATTTGTTAGAGGAAAAAAAAAAAAAAGAAAAATCTAAACACGATTGCCTGTGGTGACAGTTGTCTGCACGTGGCCTGCAGCCCCCTCTCCACATACCCTGAAGCCACAGGATCTTTGCTCGGGTCGTGGGAACTGAATTTATCAGACCTTCAGGACCCGGAGTTCAGTATTTACCCCAAAATAGACCCTGCCATCGGTGAGGCTGAGGCAGTGAGCGCTGTGCCAGACTCCACACGCCCTCCCATACAGCCCTCCCTCTGCAGCCAGTGCAGATCTCAGCCCTCCTTGTCCAAGGAGCCTTCTCCAGCACAGAGCTGCTCTTCCCCACCTCCATGGACCAAAACAAGCCTCGCTGCCCTCAGTCTCAGAGATCTCCTTCACAGCAACAGAAAACTCATTCCCCATCTGCCCTTGGAGCAGCCCCCCTTGCTGCCAGCCCAAGCGACTTCTGCTGCGCAAGCTTGTCACCCTGAGCTCCAAACACTGCCTCCATGACGCTTCAGCAAGGTGTCCTATTGCCACCATCCCTGGGAAGATCAGTTCTTGGAGTGACACCAGCATCCTCTTGGCTTGATGGAGGTCCTCACAAATAAAGCCAAGTGATGCAGTTACGGTCTGAGGAAAACTCTGTCCAGGGGACACGGTCCAGGGTCAACAGTCTCTAGCTGCAAACGTTTTCTCCACTTTTTTTTTTTACCTCTTCAAAATTGCATTTCCTGGGACAGAGAATACTCTGGGATCTCCCAGCCCACCATCACTGGGTGGCACCATCAAGGGGACCGAGTCCCTAGGGAACTGCACAACAGAAGGTCAGGGAGCAGAGCTAAGCCAGAAACTCTGTCAGGACAAGTTAAGAGAGGTTATGGAGAAAACCTCAGACGTAGAGAGGAAGAGACAGAGACATGAGGGAGGAAGGAGGAAGGGAGGGAGGAAGATGATATCTGTCCCCATGCCCAGAGCAGGGAGGTGAACAGACAGAAGAAGCAGCCAAGCCTATCGTTGCCTCCCAGCTGGTGTGGATCCCCAGAGACAGGCTGTGGGTCACAGCCCATTGAGGATAGGGCTGTCAGCTCCATGAAGCTTTATCAGCAGCTGCTTCTTCTTTCTTTGTCTTGCTCCAAAGTCTCGACTTCCAAAAAGGGCGGGAGATGTCCCAGAATCAGCAGCACGTCCTGAACAGCTGCTGCCACCCTCTATCTCTGCCTCACCCCTTGTGTCTCGCTGCTGCTTCTGAAGCCCTCGCAGAAACAAACTGCTCTGCCCGGCTAATAAGAAGGGCCTGAGGAGTGACCCTACACCAGGAGTCCCAAGGACTGCAGATGTCTGCTGGGATTCAGTTCTGGGCTCCCACTAGGGCTGACCGATTCAAGGCTTCTGTAGACGAACGGCCTTTGGGTCGGGCTCCTGTGGAAAGAGCCATCTGGAGAAGAGAGAAGTTTTCCCAGCTCAGGTTTATTCCTGGACATGATCTGGAGCCTCTTTCCTCTCAAGGAGGAGAGAAGAGGCGGGAGAGGATAGAGGATTTTTTTCAACACCCAAGGCTGGGACCATGGAGGTCCAAGTGTGAAGATGGCCTGGCCATACCTCCTGCCAGGGCAGTGGGATTCTTCCATGGCCACGGGCAGAAGGTGTGCGTAGACATGGCTGGCTGGGACTCTCCACCCACTTGCAAAGATACTTAAGCATCTAATTCCAGTTTGGATACTCCTCCGTGCTAGTAAAGGAGGCACTTAGTGAAGGGTGTATGACTTTTAGACATACTAAGCAACACAGCTCCTTCTGAAATCACGAAGGCCAGGAAAGAGACACCTTCTCTGGGGGGAAGTCACTGAAAGAAAAGTAACGCCATTCGAGTGAATTAAGAACCCCTCCTCTGCTCCCTTCCCCAACAGCCTGTTTCAGGATTTCTTCCCACAAGGTCTCCTCTTTCCCTGAAGATCCTTTTCTGAGCACAGATGAATAAACTTCAAGCTTTGTTCTTAGGATCAGCTTCCCGATAGTGATAGTTTTCATTTAATCTGAAAGTGAGGACAGGGAGCTGGATTTGATCGAGCACGAATCAGCCCAGACCCAAGCTCTAAACTCAGCTTGATCCTGCTGAGAAGGTCCAGTAAGTTCACAGAAGTTCCTACATTTCATCCATTGCTGCTGCTCCTGCATTTCCAGGATCCCACTGAGAAGAACCGACTGTCATCAGACTCCGAGCTCAAGTTTACAGAACAGGCATCTTCTCAAAGAGCTTTGCTAAGACCACCGGTATTCTTGCAGTGGCTGATTTGATGGGCAAGGAACAGTGACAGCAGGCCCTCCCAACCCCTAACTGTCACCCACTCTTGTAACAGTAAGAAGCTGCTTAACTCTGCAGCTCTTCCAGTCGAACCCCTGATGGGCCTGAAGCTGTTTCCCCCCACCCCCTTTTAAAGATGGGGAAAAAGCGAGCACAGAGGGGGAAGCATCCTGCTCTATGCAGAGACCAACAGCAGAGGCAGAACTAGGCCCAATAAGGGTGACGCTCCAGTCACTGCAGCCCAGGAGCAGACCAAAGTGTACACCACATCACCCATCACTGTGGGAAGCATCTCCTTCAGTCCAACCTAGGAGAGCTCTGGCGAGTCACACCCATGCGTGAGACCAGCTGAGGCACATGAGCTCTTCAGAACCCATCCAAACAGCTTCCCCATCCTTTGGAAATAGGAAGAGCTCACAAAAACAAAGGATGTGAAGCCCAGCTGGGATAGGCAACATCACACAAACACAGCTCAGAAGAATATTCCAAACTTTAATGTTGTTCTACTCTGAAGCAGAGCCAGGTCAGCCCACTCAGAGCACAGCCCGTGATCTGCAGGAATTACTCATGCTGGCCCTGGGTGCTCCCTGCCAGGGAAGTGTGGGCAGCTTCATCCTGCCCTGATCGCGCAGCCCATCCTGGAGGGCAGAGAGATCCCGGCACCCCGTCCCCAGGCCCGTGCATGGAGGAGCAGGATTCCTCCCCCCACCCCTCCCCTGAAAAGCCAACACCCACCGTGTGGTTTCCTGAAACGACAGCGATAGTTGTCAAAGGCAGCAGTAAGAAACTCAAATGTGGTAAGCGGCCTCTCGCGAGTCGAGCGCTGCCAGTGCTCGTGTGCCGGGGTAAGGCTGTCACCCCGCGGGGCCAGCAGCAACACCTCGCCCCTTGCAGAGGAGCGAAGGCACATCCGATGCAGCTCTGGCTCGGAGCAGAGATGGCTTCATCTGGCAAGCTGTTAGCCACAGAGGGAAGTGTGCAGGAGACAGACACCGTTCTGGCCCAGCTTTCATGCTGACATCTGCTTTACAAGAGAGATGGTGTCCAGCTTGCTGTGCAGTACTTCCTCTGACAGCCTGAAGGTCTGATCTTCTGAAGATGACTTTTAAATAAGTCAGGCAGATACTTGGAGGAAAATGGGCTCACGGCCCAAGGCCGTGTGCGGATACAGGGGTCAGCAACCCGGGAGAGTTCTGGGTTTGCTGCAGTTACGCACTGCATCTGCCACTTCTTGGTCAAGGATGAATGAGGAGTCGGGACTTGAGAACATTTAGGGTCAGACGTATGGCTCTGACTGACCAATCCACACTAGGAACAAGACAGAGGCAACGTGCCTCTTCTCCCAGAGTCCCTCTAGCTGGTTTTAGTGGTCCCCAGGAGCCAGATCATCATCATCATCCCTTGACAAGGCAGGAGAGAGGCTGGGCCAGAGAAATACCAGCTCTGCTGAACGTGCCATTGGCTCTCCCCAGCACCACTGGGGATATTTTAATTTACAGCATCCCCAATACTAAGGGACTGCGTCAGTGGCTGCTACATCCAGCATCTGGCATGTCTGAAGCAGCCAGATGTCTGCCCAGTGCCAGGATGGGAAGTCAGAATGACAGCTTGCAAATAAGATTGGGCAGAGAACTCCTGATCTTCTCCAGTGCAGGAGGGAAGGGGAGGATCTGTAAGAGTCTGCACTGGAGAGCATCCCCTCAACCTGGCAGTGCTCCTCTGCCTGTTCTCTCAGCAAACTAACATCTGCTGTTCCTAAGAAAATAAATCTAAACAGCTGCACAAAAGCAGACTTAACCCATCTCCTCATCATCTTTGGGCCCTAAAGCTTCAGGCAAACAGAGGGACAGAACATCCACTGAGTCACCGATGAGGCAGGACGAGCTGACCAGAGAGATGTGCAAGAGTTCTCAGCAGCAGAGACTCTGGACAGCCTGGAGGAGCGGGTTTACATGCTTGGTGGATTAGACGCGGCACTGACTCACAAACAGAGCCACGAGCTGGTGGAATGGGAACAGTTTTTACATCGGCCGAATAGTGTTGAAATAAAAGGCCAGCAAATCCCAATCACCCCAGACCTGCTTTAAGCAGTAAAGATGCTCTGGCGTTCCAGTTTGGCCAAACGGAGCTCCTGGGATCTCCTTGCTGTAGCAGGTTCATCCTTAAGGAGCAAAACTTGCAGGAGATGCTGGGTGAGGGGACCCTGCCTCTGTGGCAGGGGACAAGAGCCAGGGACTGTCCGGTGTCTATTTCCAGCATGGACACTGCCACAAAGCAGGGCCTGGGAAGGGATAGCAGCACCAAGCTCCGACCGCCGGCTTAGGAGCTGCCTATAAACACCCTGTCTCTGTCTTCTAGATCCACGGCCTGCAGAGGAGCTACAGCATTGCCCTCTGGAGAGGCAGGCAGTCTGCCTGGGAGCTGTGACATGTTTGGGAGCGTGCTGCACCCTTGAGGAGCCCGGTTACATTCCCCTCTGAAGCGATGCATCTTCTCTCCTGTTTCAGCTGTGCTGACCTGCACTCCCAGCACCTGGACCTTGTTACGACTGTTGGATCAAAGAGCCCTCCACCAGCAGACCCCTTCTCCCCCCACCACCAGACCCCTTCTGGTTATTGATAATTTTGACTAAACGGCTTCAAGCTTTACTCACAAAAACTCCATGGTTGCAACACCAAACACACTCGGCTGCGTTTTACAGTCTGGAAACTCTTCTCCACCCCCCGTTCATGTGCCACCTTTGTGAAAGGTGAATGTACATCCAGCTGTGACCCCTCAGCGCTATGCAGAGGGCTCCTCCTCATCCCCCCGCCTCGCTGTGAGCCCAGGCGGGCAGCACGTTCTGCCAGGGATCAGCCTCCTCTGCCAAAGAACAAAACCAGCAAGAAACCTGCGAGGGGGTTACTTCAGGAGGCTTTAATTAACACGCTTGTATCTCGCCAACAACAACACCGCTGCCGTTTTGGAGAGGAGGGTAACAACACGAACAAATATTTCTCAGAAGAGTAAGTAAAATAATCAACAGGACAGCGGCTGTAAGCGCTCTGCGGTCGGGTTTTCCTCTGCGAGGCACAAGCCAATGCCATTAGAGGGGAAGAACCCCTGAACATTCTCAGATGTGCAGTTTGTTCCCTCCTTGCTGAACAGCGGCTTCCCCTCCATATCCAATGTCCGTCACTATCAAACTACATGACAAAATCCATCAGATCAGGTCAGTCAAGGAATTTGAGGGGCTCACAGGAACTTCTCAGCAACAAATGGGTGAAGGGAGGGTTTTAGTGGCATCCTCCCAGCTCAGGGGTGTAAAAATCTGAATTAATTCACTGTTGGCCATTTTATTTTCTAGATGAAGTCGCTCAGGAATAAGACGACGCTGGTCACAACATGCCCTCTGGTGGCAACAGCACTGGGGTGGCTTGGGGCAGACCCAGACCACGCAGGTGGCAGCTGCCTCCTTTCAGGCCGGGTGCTGCAAGGAAACGTGTTATCCTGTTATCCTCTCAAAGTATGAATTCCAGCGAGATTACAGCTTCCCCTCGCCGACTGTACATACCAGAGTAACTACTCAGCTCTATCTCCGCGAGGTTAACGTTCTGCTTGTCTGGGGTCGCAGAACTGTTCAGAGTCAAAGCACCCGGGAATCCCAACTCCTACCTCTTCTTCTAAATAATCTACATGTGATTCAGAGTAAAAACATGTGAACTTTCCTCCTTTCTCAGTTTGACAGCAAAGTGAAAGTGGTTTTTGTTGTTGCTAAAAAATGAGAAACAAGAGGAAAGGTTCTATTCCTTGGGAAAGCACCAGATGCCCAGGAAGGCACAGAGACTATCGCCACCATGCTTTTCTTTTCCCCTCTCTCCCCGTTCTGCTGCCAGATGACCGATTTCACAGCGCTCCGGAGGAAACTGGCACATTCAATTGGCAAAGTCCTCCAGCGGCAGCGTCTCTTCCCGCTTCACATGGGCTTTGAAATAAAGATGCCGCCCTCCACCTCTGGACACAAACTGCCAGCAGAGTTCTGCTTCCAAATTCCCAAATTCTGTCCCTTTCAGATCGGATCCCTGGCAACATCTTTCAGTAGGGCACGAAGTGCTCCCGTTTTGCTGGTCCCCTCTCGTCTCGCCGGCTGCTCTCTAGTGGCTGCTCACAGCTACGCCAGAGCAGCCGGTGCTGGCGAGACACACGAGAAACTCTTTGATCCCCGAGTAACTGGACTTCGATGGAACCTTTCTATTCCCACCCCATCAGAGGGGAGCCAGGCCTAAGGGAAGAAGTACGTACCCGCACCACAGAGGGACGTTGTGGCCGTCATTTTAGGACTGTGCAACTGTGGATTAGCAGATTTCTGCCAGGCTCCGGGCACTTTGCTCGTGCTGAGTCCCCCCTGGACTGCACTGCTCTAGGCAGAGCTTTCCAAGGGTACTGTGCCACCAACAAGAATATTTTAATATCAGCTGCTGCTTTTGATCGGCTCCGAAAGCATCTCACAAGGAATGCCAGTACTTACAGATGGGAAAACCAAACCTGGAGGAGCAGAGACTTGCCAGTGGTTACTCAGCAGGGTGGCTGCAGAGCCAGGACTGGAGCCCAGAGTCGTACAGTGCATTTCCCACCCACCACAGCGCCTGGCATCCCCTAGCACCCCTCACTGCTGGACTCCCCCCACCACCCCCTTCCCAAAACAAAGCCCCTGGAGTGCGACGAGCTACACGCTTAAAAAGCTGTTTTCTGAAATGTGTCAATGAGGTTTTAGGAAGGAGGAAAAAGGAATATTGCCAAAAGAGTAAAAACAGACAGCAGAGCGGCGTGAAGAACTTATTTACCCAACAGCACCCACACATGAGTCAGTCGGGTAATGCAAGAGATCAAGGAGACTGTCCTTGGGCAACAAAACAACGCGGAGCTCGGGATCAGTTACGTGCTGTATTCACCCCTCAATCTCAGCAAGATAACCCAGCTGAGCAACATCCTCATCCTCCTCGCTGCATAGACGGGGGAGTGAAGGAGAGACGGGGGCGAGGCAGCAGAGCCGAGTGGCAGCGGTAAGAGCAGCGCGTGACCCGCGCAGACCTCAAACGTGCACGTGCTGCTCCCTCTGCACCAGGCCCGACCCCACCTCTCTTCTGCCTGAAGCATTTCAGGATCTAGCTCCACATCACTAATCACCATTTATTCTCCTTTTTCACCCGTTGCTGAGTGGGATGGCTGGCATACTGTGAGGAGAAAACACTGCCTCGGTACTCAGTGCACACAGCTTCCACCAGTGAAGCAGCTGCCCACGCCTGCTCCCCCCTGTCCTTGTCCCCCAGATTTGCTACAAGAGCAACTTGTAAGTTCATTGAATCAACTCAATGGCAAACTGAGACTACGGGGCACGGTGCTCCTCGTGGTACCATGCACGGTCCAAGCACTTCAACGCCCCCAGACGATTCTGGCTCAGCCCCAGCCTGTCTTTGCAGCAGCACTGCACGGATGTTTTCATTCGGGAGCTGCCGCAGTTTCCTTCCCTTTGCATCCAAACACTTCAGGAGTTATCCAAACTGCAACCTACCAAAATGAAGCACTTCTATCCCCGCTCTTTTCACTTCATGTACAACGTCAGCTTGCTCACTCGTGTGCAGACCTCCTGAAGTTTCTCAACTGGAAGCCACGAGGGCTCAGCACCTCCGAGCGCTGCTCTACGTCTCTTTTTAACATGCTTAGGGGCCGAGAGCCTGCCCCAGCTCCACTAGAAAGCCCTGTCAGAGACAAGACATCCCTGACGAGGGGCGGCACAGTGGCTGCCTCGCGGCTTGGCAGAACAGCAACACCCTGGGAATTCCCATGGGCAAGCTCCCTGGGCAGCACCGACCCCCTCACGCGCAGCCATTTCCAGGTAATTTTAGTATCTTTGGCACCGTTATATTCCACCAGCCCTCTGCCAACAGCTTTGCTCGTCCCCGAGCACCTAAGGCATACGATTGCCCTCTAGATCACGTTTTCAGTCTCTCAGACTAGGTTGCCTCCTACCTTTGATGATCAAGAGATTCGCTGCTGCTGGCACGTTCGCTTTGAACAATCCAGCCTCCACCTTCCTCTGCCTCCTCGCTTTCCCTGTCTGCTCACAGATTTCACTGCTGTTGTTGTTGAAAAGCCAGCAGCGTGGGGAAGCTGCGCTGCCATCCAGCCCAGATGCGATCAGGACCTTTAATTCCCGGCGCGGCAGCTGTTGTTTACACCGCTTTCCGCCCCCCGTCCCCGCTCGGGCAGCGAGCGGTTCACAGTGTTCTCTCTCTCCCACACACGTACTGAAAGAGGAAGCGAGCGGTGGGAGCTGCAGTGCGGGGGTTTCCTGTCCTGTCTCTGAAACACTCCACTGGCACCGAGCTTTGATCGGGAGATCAGAGCCCAGCGCTGCTACACCGAGTACGCGTTGCTTACGGCAGCAAAACCCGAAGCGCTCCCGCCGTCGGCGGGCTCCTGGCACACCGCCGGCAGCCTCCAAGGGGGGCTCTGGGTTTTTTAGTAGAAACAAAAAACGAACACAATTGATTGCGCCACCTTCGCACGGTTAGGA
>JAAGNO010025893.1:10953-25126 GCA_033439905.1 Ceryle rudis
TCCCACGTTCCCAAGTCAGTAAATACCAATTCAGCAGGTTTTTCCATTGTTACTCACTTTAAGCAGAGAAAAACTGACCCATTTGGGATTCTGCAAAGAAGACCTGAAGCTAATGGAAAGTAAGAGCAGAAAACTGTTCTGAGGAGCCCAAAGTGTGCCACATAGAGGACAAACCAGCCTTTGCAGCACAGAAGGAGGATATGCTAATTAAGGAAAGTTGCTTAGAAGCCCTCAGTTGAGTTTTTCAATTACAGTCTCCCTAAGTCATCTTAGGTCCTATTTTTCCCCATCTGTGAAACAGAGGTAGCAGAATATCTCATAACTCCAGATTCCTTTTATCTGCCCAGATCGTATAGCCTGCAGATCAGGTCTGGTTGTGGTCTTAACTTAGACTTGAAGCCACAGTTTCACAGTAGAGCTGAGCTTAACCCAAGCTGCTTATGTCACCAAAGGAGGCAAACAGAGATCCCTTCCCATGCTCAGATTTGCATGTCTCTTGTTCCCAAGGATCAGCACCTATGTGGAGCTCCTGCTGCGGTACCATCCATTCCCACTGAGCAATCACTCCCAGGAGGAGGCAGCTAACTTTCTGGAAATGCTCTCCCTCCACCTCAGCAGAGCAGAGGCTTTAGTCTTTGCTTCCTCCACAGGCACCACACCTAAAATATAAATTATATTCCAGAAGTTGGGGGATTTTTTTTATTTCCCCCCACCCACCCATTTTAACCTTTTACTAGGGTGTGGAAAGTGAATAAACCTAACTGAGCATTCCTTACCTAATAACCTTACAGTTGGCTGCTTAATTAGGAATTTAATAAATGTGACTTAATTATCTCTTAACAAAATTGCTTTATTAATGCCCATGGCCATAGCCCTTTAGGGCTTTCTATCTTGTCAGATCTCAAAAGCTAGGCTGAGTCAACAGCCGCCAATAAAATACCTTGTGCTGCCAGAGGTGGCATTTGAATTTCGCCAGATGATTCCCTTCCCAGGTTGAGCTCTGTACCTTCGTACAGTGCCAGCTGATCTTTGCTCTCAGAGGTTCCTTTTCTGTGTGAGAAGCAAAGCGGAGAACTGACCACTTTTGACACAGCTCACAGTGGGCAAAGTTTTAGAAGTCTTACCAGCCAGGCCATACTCCAGCTGGAGTAATTACAGTTCCCTTTACTTCCTTTTTCACCAGGAACCAGTTTTCTCCACTCCTGAAGGGCTGTTGTGTAATGTTGCCCTATACTGCTAAGACCTGCCGACATGACAGACTTCTGGCATCTTTTAGTACCTGAAGTACCTATAAAATGCTCCTTGGCCATCTACCACTCATTACTATTAATATTAGAAGAGAAGCACATAGGGACAGTTCTGTTCTCAAATGGCTTTTTTCAGTTGTAAGCAACTTCATTAAACTTTAACCTTTTCAGGTGGAATTCTGCCCTTCTGGTTTCTGCCTGATAATTTTGGAAAGTTTGGTTCAGCTGTTTTTTAGTTTTAAGGCAGTGACTAGGCAGGGAAAAATATAACTGTTGCCATGATTTAAAAGTTAAAATAAATACTCTGACACCTTGTCTTGAGCAATCCCGCACTTCACCAAGAAAAGAGAACTTTTACAGTTGGCTCAGACATGGACTTGTTAGTTTTCCAGTGAAAACACATCTCAAATTAGCTGAATCACATCAATGCCTACTGAGCTAACCTACCTAGAATCCGCTACTTAAAATCCAGGAACAAATCCAGAAATTGGTCTCTTAGGCAATAACCACTCAGGAGCAGCAATGGTGATAGAGGTCATGGCCCTCAAGTGCTAGAAAAGACATTTTGCAGAGCCTGTTCTTCAGGTCGAAGGAAGGCAGCTTATAGGAAAGGTTGCATCCAACATCCAAAGAGAGGAAGATGGTGCCAGAGAACAGCCTGTTCCTGATTTTTTTGGGTTGAAAAAGTAAAAAAGCAAGCAACACCCTCCCACCCCCAACAAGTCACAGTGTTAATTCAGTACAGAGCAGAGCAGCAAAAATAGTGGAATCAATACCACAGAAGAGGCAACAACCCCTGGTGAACAAATGCCTAATGAAGTGCCACCTCAGATGGGATCTACAGCTGACAGAACAGCAGCTTGAAGACACATGTTCAACACAAGACTCTTACCCAGCTAGTGGAGGGAGGGTAGATATTAGACAATGAAAAGTCACTTCCCACTGGCCCCCACCCCTACCATGGCTGCCCACATCCCAGACAAGGCTAGAAATAGACTCTTATGAAAATCCATGTAGCTTAGGACCTTGTACTCAGCAGACCCACCTCTAGTCCTTTAAAGATGGGCTGAACCTTGATACCATGTTCCTTCTCCTGTGATTTGAAATACAGGCAAAACAACTGCAGCCCTGGACACATTTTCTCCTGGCCTGCCACAAAATGAAGGCATGTTTCCTGGCAGGCAGCTTGTTGCTCTTCCAAACCGCCCGGAGCAGTCTGCTCAGTGTAACAGCCAAGGCAGATGCTGTGGCACAGCCTGCTGAGGAAATGTCCTGGAACGGGTTTATTTGGAGCTGACATCTCTGATGCTGAGCTGATGCCTTGTGGAGAGCTTCCAAGCAGAACTGACACTACCTCTAGAGCAGGACAGCTTCTGTTTCCTCCCCCGCTACCATGCATCCTTCTTCTCATATAAAAACAATGGAAAATGATGGGGCCGGAAGCACTAGACTGGAAAGCAAAGGACCAGCCACATCTCTTGACTTCACCATTCTTCTCCTCTACCTCCTTACGTTAGTTGTGACTTCTCTTTTCTACCCAAAGAGATGTCTAGTCTGTGCAGGTCACAAGCTGTACAAACCATGGGCAGCATCTCAATATATGTTTGCTTCCAGCCTAATGCAATGGGAAACATGACTAAAATATTTAAAATAATTAAAGTATCAATTAATAAAAGCCATATTGTGTAGGAGGGGCTGGTCAACTTCTCTTCTTTTTATGGACTTTTTTTATGGCTAAAAGCTTTGTAGCACATTCCTGTGTCAGCTACTCTGGAGAGTGCAACATTAAAGAAGCATCTCTTGCTTTTTTGTCCCATGATCTAAAAGTACTTCTGGCCTTTGGATGACAGCCACAGAAGGATGGAGAATAGACTCCACCAGTAAGGTATTCCAGAGCACAAGCAGCAAGGCTGGCTCTTGCTACTTGAATTCACCTGTCACCCATTTCCAGTCACCTGCACTACAGGAAACTGCCACTGACACAGCACATTAGAAAACTACAGAGCCTATGTGACCCTCTTCCAGCTCCAACCCCACCGAGCCAATGGGGTCATCTTCTCTGGCTTCAGCTGGCCTGTATTCCATGCAGCAGCTGTATCACAACACGTCACAGCTCACTTGTGACTTTTTCAGGCACACCTAAACCTCACAGGCTGGCAATGACATCAAGCACCACATCCCAACAAACATACCATCAGGAAGCAAGGCTCACCAGCATGTTTGATCACACTGTGCTGTATCTGGGATGAACAAGATGCAGCTGCTCTCCCCTCCACACTCTCGCCCATCCCACAGCTGCTGCTTTGCCAGCTGTCCAGGCTCATACCTCTGGCCAGTCTTACACGCAAGAGGAGAACCTGGTGCTCTTCATCAGCCTGCCCACACAAGCACCGGAGCCGGTAGCCAAAGGCCAACAGATAAGGTGCTTGATCAGAAACTTCAAGGACCTCTCTCCTCTTTCTCCTGCTGTCCACTGTCGCTGTAGCTCCCTGAAAACTCCCATTTTCTGCCCTTTGCTGACTCTGGTGCATGCAGCTGTGACAGCCACAAGGCAAGCACAGCTCTCCAAAAGCAAGCAGGAGCAGCCCCCTCAGCTCATTTTCAGTCCTCCTAGCCCCTTTTCTTCTGAGCCAACAGAGGAAACCCTGCCCTGACACCACAGCTAGAAAACAAGCATTTTGCCCTCCCTTCCACTGCCTGCGCACACCCAGAGAAGCACCAAGGGCAGGCAGCAGCTACAGCCCCACAAGTGCCAAGCCACCAGCATACATGCAGGGAAGAGGAAGTTGTTATTGGGCCCAGTAACACAGAACAGCTGCTGCTTGGCTGTGGCAGCCATAGCTCAACCCTGCTTGGGGCTGAGCATCAACTGTGCTAAGGAAAACTCCTGCTTTAGTTTGGGATTGAGATTTCCGGTGGATGAGGAGGCATCTCAGAAGGTCCCAAAGAAATCAACACCCAAAGTCTTGGTTTGGCCAAGCTGTTCCAGCAAATCAGCCCAGAGAGTTCACTAGAGCTGCCCTTCTCTTAAGGCACCCCTTTTTCTCTAGGTTCTGCTGGCTCAAATGGATGATGCTACAGCAGATCCCTGGCACACGACAGCAAATGCATTGGCCAGGCACTTTGGAAACCCTGGAGAAGACAGGTTGCTCCATCTGTCCCACCCCCTTGCCCAGCTCCATCAGGGCAATTCAAAGCCAGCTGTTAGAGGCAGGGGTCTTTAAGGCGAGGGTCTCTTGTGAAGCCTACATCAGCACAGAACAAGAGGAATCTGCACTGGAAAAAGCCTTCAGCAAGGCTGCTAAAGTGAGGGGGTGAACACAAGGCAAGGTGAGGTTATTGAAAATCTGCCTTCCCTAGAGGAACTCCTGTCTCTTGCCCAGTGACTCTTTACCTGTCAGGAGTACGAGAGCCTTGCAGAAGGACTGACACCAGCACTCCTGTGACCCCCTCTCTCTCATGGCACGTGAGTGGCCCAAGCCAAAAGGTCACGAGAGGCTGAAATCCTCTATGTAAATATTACAGCAGTGGGTTAACAATGCAGGCTGCATCCCCACCCAACCCACACAGCATCTCAAGGCAGGTCAGCCCCAGCCCAGGTTTCAGTTAAAGAGCACACTGCAGTTAAATCTGCCCCTACCTGCTTTTACTTTGGGCTTAAAGCTCCTCCACAATGCAGTCTACATCATGACCTCCTCAACTCACTGGAATGATCAGGAAACCCATGGAGACAGAACAAGTACACAGCACGTGGCAGCCCTGCAAAATGTACATGGTCATTTGGTAAATGGAGTTTAGTTTTTAATTATCAGTGACAGGGGCAGGGGGGGGAGCTGTGGGGTAATAAATCTCAGAATAAGGATTAGCCTCCCTACAGCACCTTTTTGGCAGTAAACAGCAAGACATGAAGGAATATTAAACCCTGAGACATCTCACACATGTTTGTTTGTTTGTTTTTTTTACAGGAGAAGTCTTGCATTTTCATTTGAAAAGAGCAGTGACATCTGTGTTGGCAGTGGGTGAAGCATAGATACTTCAAAGCCACTGTGGGATGACGGTTCCTAGACCTCCATGTGCCTGCATGAATGCACATATGTTGCAGGGTGGGGAGGAGCAGCTACAGTGGGTATCTGTGTACCTGACCAGGGAGATGAGGCAGCCTCCTCACCTTGCCCTGCAATGATCTCTCTAGTGAGAGGCCATTGCAAAGAGCTTTAAAGCTGAGCTAGAAAAAGGATGAGATAATGAAGCAAACCTTTACATGGTCCTGTGGCCAGAAACTGTCTTCATGACCCTGCTACCTGTTTTTCAGCTCAAGTCAGCAGGGTAACGACATCTCTTCAGCACTAATATCAAGTACCCCAAAGGATGCTTCTGTTCTGGCTTATAATTCCCTCTGCAGACAGCTCTGTACAAACGTACGCAGAGGTGCGTTTCTCTTTCATCTGTCCGGCAATGATGAACACCCAGAAGCATGAAGACTAATAGCCCAGCCCAGTTCAGAAAGGACTGTTCTTCATGGGAATGCCTGATCTGTCTTTTCCTTTAGCAACCACATAGTTCTCACCAGCTCATCTGATTTCTTCCATCACTCATTACCTCTTCACAGAAGAGTTCTCAGGTCATCCCATTCATCCTCAGCATTTTTCCAGTGCTACATTAGCTTGCAAGGCTCTAAACTCCTGCAGGGCTGCTAATCCTTCCCTTGGGAGACCATTACACAGCCTGACAGCTCTCACTAACATTTTCCAGAAGTCCCTGCTGGCTAACAAAACTGCAAACATTCAAAGAAAAGGACACTCTGCCAAGCTCTGCACACGCTGATGGCAGACCCAAGCCTCACAGCTGGGAAAAAAAAACCTCACAGGTTGTCCCAGTGCAAGCCACGTGCATCTGCTACCCATGTGGAGCCCTCCATCCCTTTCAGACACTTCTCCCCTTCCTGCTTTTGTTCACATGCATATGGTTTTCAACTGCTGAGAACATCTTTTGGAAAAGCTTTATGTTTGGCTACAAACAGACCCCAGGGCTGTGTGTGATCTAGGAGAGGCACGGAGACCATGTTAATGAGGCTCACCATTTCCTTCAAAAGGGGATGCAAACTGCATGTCACAAACTGCTGGGGGACAGGGTAGCTCTCCTGCAGAAGAGTCTCTCTACTTCTCCTTGCAGACTGAAGTAGAAAGCAAAGTGCAAAACTTTCCAGAGATTTCTGAGGTAGTTCTGGACCACAGGAACCTGCCCAATCCTCTCTGAGATGCTGGGGACTGTGCCCTGGGAAAAGCTCCAGTGAAAATTGACCCACTCCAGTTGGTCAAGGGAAGCTCATTTATTTTCCTGATGATCTTTAGCCCAATACTAAAGCACAGTCTAAATACTGAAGACATATATTTAAAAATCAATAAATAATAATAATAAAAAATTGCCTTCAGCACTTTGACCCAGCAAACAAGAGAATGACATAGAAGAGCTGGCTTTTATCCTTCACATCAGACAGCCTTTCTGCCTAGAATCTGTAGACATTAGACACAGCACTGCTGCCAATCTCTCACTGTTGGGAATATCCACCAGGATGCACATGGGAGGAACCAGTTTAGAACTGTCTTCTAGCAGCAACAGGTCCCCGTAACTGAGCTGGTCAGAAGTACATGGCACATTCATCCAGATTTCTGGCACTTTACATGCTCACCTGCTTGCTGGCAACACCCAGATAACACAAGGTACCACACTACACTGAGGATATTCTTGGTATCACCTGATGCCAGGAGGGTGCAGGACCAGCTGGCAGCCACCATGCACCTCCCCATGCCCTTACCGTGGGGAAAAAGCATCTCCATTTCCCAAGAGTGTGGGGAACTTCTGCCCCACAGTTCAGATTACATTAATCATTATTCAGCTGCTGCCCTAGCTGAGCTCCGTTGACCAAGGATGAGCAAAGCTGCTCAGGAACGTGCCTGCAGCAGAGGTGGGGGGAGGCACAGATGAGAAATCACAACATACCTCTGGGATTTTATGTCCCTCTTTAGATACTTTGGAAAATTCTTACCTTCTAATCTGCAGCAGTGGCTGAAATCTCACAACCTTAGAGCAGAGTTTAATCATAAACTAAGTCCAGAATTCGGTTAAGTCTTGAATTTTTTTTTTTTAATTATTTTTATTTTTTAAGCTAGCATGAATAGTCACTTCTAAGTGTGAGCATTTTCAAGCTGAATAAATGCCTCCTCCTTTCTTCCCCATTCCTTACTGTTCTAAGAGTTATGTGGGAAGATTTAACAGCTTTAACAAGCTTGTGCTCTACAGTTTCATCTGCGTGCAGTAAAGAACAGGAACCACTTGCGTAATTCCATAACCCTCAAACCAGTGTAATTTGTTTCACCTGTCCCAGCTTGAAGGGGTTAAAAAATTTAGCCACTTTTCATGAAGGCAAGTTGTTTGCTTTTTTATGCAGATTGTACAATTCCATCCAAACAACTTTAGTCTTTTTAATTGGGACCAGCAGGATGTTGGTCAAGTTCTGCATGCTAGCAAAGGACCTCTCCTTCAAACAGACTTTATGATTCAAACATAACTCCAGTCAAAGCACAAGTTGAACATCATCCGGGGCTAACCAGGAAGCCCCAGGCGGAGACTCTTTTTTACCCAGAGCCTTTGGGGTTTCCCTGCCAGAGGAGGCTGAACAGGCGAGCTCCAGAAGAGCTGCCCCGCAGCACAACCTGCTGGCATCTCTCAGCCAAGGCAGGACTGCACTAAATAACATTTCCCGGCCTGGTAAGAGCACAGAGACAAGGTCCAAGGACATGAAACTACAAGGAAGTTGACCCAAAATGCTGTAGAGCAAAGACCAGCTTTGCCCACAATAAGTAACTAGCCAGCAAGACCAAAAAGTCAAAGCAGATCCCTAACCCCGAACTACTCAAGCCTCCTAGCAGATGGGGATCACTGCAGCTCTACGCTTGATTTTGTTTTGCCCAGTTTCTTCTAGAAAAGCACAAACTTAGAAGCTTATACTTTGTGCAGGACAAAAGGATTTGCTTTTGAACCCACAGATCAACTTTGGTCAAGTGCGCAAAGGTAACAGTTTTACGAGACTTAAGGAGACAACTAGAGTTTCCCTGGTCCCGGGGAGATGCTGCAAAATGAACTTGGCATTAGTGCACACTAGAGAATCCACAGTGGAATAAGCCCTCAGAAATGCTTCAGCAAGGCAAGGCTCACGTTTTCTTTCTTGATGCCAGAAATGAGCAGCCACTGGAGAAATCCAGAGAAATGAACTTCATAACACCTCTGCTTCCAGAGCTCCCTGGCCACGTTCTGACAACATATATTAGCTCTTTAAAAGGTCATGCTTAAGATTTCCACATATGCTCCCCCATTCTCTTGACACAACATAGCATATTGCAAACTCACAGTTGCTGTCAAAATCATTCTTCATTCCTATTTTTCCTTCAGATGCTTTAATATTCCATTATTTCCCTTCCTCTTTGCTGTCTAGAGCACCACACTTCTAATACAGGCAATTAACTAAAAGGGAGGTGGCATTTGGAATTAATCTAATCTAAAATTAATTCCAGGATGTTCCTGTGTTTTATTGAGAAAGAGGCCACGCAACAGGTTGAAACCCAGCGTGCGTCAGATGCACTATGCTTCACAGTGGCAGAATGTTGGTTTTGGCAGTCCTTTGGCAGATGTCTTCTAGATAACTTGGTAGGACCCCGTCTATTGTTATATTGTGAATTCTGCAAGCAAACTTTCAAAGGTGTTGCATTTCCTTGTCTAACATACTCACTGTTAACTCTTGCATCACTGCACCATGAAACACAATTGATTCGCCACCGTTCGTGGCCTCAAAAAGCAAAGCCATTCTGGGAGGCTGGCTTTAGCCCAGACAGAAACAATGGGTTGAAGGTAGAAACAACCAAGTTAATGTTTGCTGCTGGTCACCTCCAACACAGAAAGAGACAGAAGGGAAGAAATCCTAATTGCTTCAGACTTGTATATCAAGCCACTGCTACAGAGTGGCCTTTTAGAGAGGCCCCTTTAGAGGGCTGCACTGCAATCCACCTTCAACAGTCCCACTGCTCTCCTTCCTCAGTGCTCATGAGCAGCTGGATGCAAAACTCAACCAGCAAAGCTGCCAAATCTTGACAACTGGGTTTCAATGTACAGGCCAGAAAATACCTTGACTTTCAGAGGTCAGGCTCCAGCCCAGTATTTTTATTTTTTAATGCCTAAAGATGGTATGAAAGAAAACCATTGGGAAGCAAAGAAAAAACAACATTTGTCCAGCTGGCACTGCACTTTGAGCACTGTTGCAACAGGACAAGGGGTGATGGTTTTTAAAGTAAAAGAGGAGAGACACAGACTAGATATAAGGAATAAATTCTTATGCCGAGGGTGGCGAGACCCTGGCCCAGGTTGCCCAGAGAGGTGGTTGATGCCCCATCCCTGGAACCATTCCAGGTGAGGATGGACAGGGCTCTGAGCAACCTGCTCTAGTTGCAGATGTCCCTGCTCCCTGCAGGGGGATTGAACTAGATGACCTTGTAAGGTGTCTCTGACCCAAACCATTCCATGGTAAGCATGAAGATCTCTACCTTGTGTGTAGAAATGCAGACTTGCTCTGGTGCTCAGCCCTACACTAAAAAGCTCCATTTCTGCTGAGAAAGTAACTCACAGCTGGCAATGAAGTAACTCAAATAAGAACAAAAAAGACAGGTTGTGCCAGTATCTGCAGAGGAGACCTGGATGTAAACATACATGGGCTGTGGGAACTACAACAAGCTTCTGATGAGTACTCACCTTCCTGTAAGAACCTGTTAATAAGCCACAAAGATTTTTATGGTTGTGTTTTCTTTTAGCCATGATGTAGTTGTAACATTCTCACTGCATCCATGAGAAACTCCTTAAGACTCTTATAGAGTTGCAAGCCAATTCCAACTCTTGTAATTATATCATACCCACTTAAATTATCCCTGAAGGGGTTTATTTGTTTTTAATAACCAGTCTTAGAAAGTTTCTGTTTTTAGAAAAGAAAACTCTTTCAGAGTTTTAAATAATGCCCCCTTCCTCTCCCTTCCCTGCCTACTCCCTCCAAGAAATCAGTACAAGAGTCTAATATCTTTTCAAAGAAGAAAATAAAAACCAGTGCAACTTCACAAGCTTCCACTCCACGGAATCTGTTGCCCAGCTTTGTCTCTATGGAGAGATCCACGGAGACCAGAAGAAACAAGGCCATAGTTAGTGCAAAGCTCATCAAAAAAATTATCCCATTTCCAGGATAAGCAATTACAAGTCTGATGATCATAGTTTGCCTTTGTGGAAGCAGCTCAGGCAACTTTAAGAAGGTAATAAAACATTGCAGAGCACCAGCAGAACAGCTGCAACACCGACCCTTTATGCAGGAAGGCACTTCTACAGACAGGAATTCACTCACATAGTCAGGGTTAGACTATAAGGAATTGCTTGGATTCACCCCATTGAAATGAAACCGTTTATCTGAGATGCCTAAATGAGGAGGAAAAGAAGTGAGCTGAATCTCAGGTAACACCCATCTCCTTAACTGGGAGACAGCAGGGAGTCCAGGAGACAGCTCTTATCTCAGTATCTGGAGTAGAGCTCCAAGACCATATGCTTCGGTCTGTGGTTAGTGACTCATCTGCAATTACAGTGAAACCTGAGATCCCGATGTAAAGATAAGTCTCTGGACTTTGTGGTTGTAGAGCAGCATCTGCCTGACATCTGCCCACAGCTCAGAACAGTTGTGCTGAGAGGCGAACAGTCCTGAGCATCTCAACAGGGTGCAACTCCCCATCTTGTTGCACAGATAACTGCACACAGGCAGCTCCTGGAAGATGGCAGAAATCGGGGTCCAATTCCTTCTGCCAATGAGAAACCAACGAAAAAAGAACTTAAAATACAAGAAAATTCATTCCCTCAAACTCCATCCCCCAACCTCTGGGAAACATCATGTGAATTCCGTGGCTTATATTTCAAGCCTGCCAAGGAGGGAGACTCCCAAAACCACACTCTTTTACCCATTTTTACTCATCTCTTTTACCCAGAGAGATGCTCTAACCTACTGGCGTGCAGATGTGGTCCAGGTGAAAGCACTGCAAAACACAACCTGACACTGACAAGCCAGTCATCTCGCTTCCAAAACAATCTCTTTCCTTTCCTCAAAATACTCGCCTTCCTGAAATTTTGTCCTCAAAATCTGTATTGCAGTGAGATTCAGGAAACTACCTTCTGTCCATTTCTTCCCAACAAGCCATTACCTCCACTGCTGCTTGTGGTATTTGCAGCTATTTTCACAGCACTTTCAGCTTGATGAAGAAGTCTACAAAGTAGCCTTTTCCAGGGTAAAGACTCCCTCCAAATTCTGAACGGCCAGAGAATTTAGATGAACAACCAAACCGAAACCCAATAGCTCAAATTCTGAGGTTTGCTTATCAGCCTCAAGATTACTTGCAAGCAGGATTAAAGAAGAGCCAAGTAACTCAAAATGAGAGACAAGCTACCAATCTGGTTAAAAAAAAAAAACCAAACCCAAACAACACAGTAGACCTTTCTGTGTGTCATTCAGATATGATGCAATCAATCACTGAAGAATACTCGCCAAAAATAAGTGTTTTCTCCTCACTCAGCTGCAGATCACAGAATCCTTTTGACTGGAAAAGACCTTCAAGATCATCAAGTCTGACCATTAACACTGCCAATCCCACCAAATAAACCATGTCCCTCGGCACCTCACCTGTATGTCTTTTAAATACCTCCAGGGATGGTTATTCCGCACTGCCCTGGGCAGCCTGTTCCACTGCTTAACAACCCTTCTGCTGAAGTTTTTCCTAATGTCCAACCTAATTTAGGAGGTGAGCTGCAACTGCATGGGCAATAAGGTTTTCAAGTTACTAGCAACTCTGAGCTGGCCCTAAATGCAAAACAAAACCCAAACCAGAACCCGGTGCTCTATGCATTAAAAATAATAAGCAGTGAAGCATACCTGGGAGACTGGCAGCACACTGCTCTGAAATTACAGCAGCAGTACCCTGGAAGATGATCAGCAATCTTCCATCACGTTTATACTTCCAGTGAGGTCAAAGCCCTCATACTTGGAATACTGAAGTAGAGATAATGTGCTTAAGCCCCAAAAGCCCACTTACCTGATTCTAAACTGGCAGGGACATGAATGAAAACAGAAATGCAACAAGATATGCCCTTCCAGGGCTCCATTTATTAAGTGAATATAAAAATAAGATCATTTAACTGCAGAGGCACAGTAATCTGCTCTGTGGTGAAGAGTTACCTTGGGTTAGCAGTGAACAGTTTGCAATGCCTTGTAAACAGACCTCTTTACAAGCAAGAAGCATATGGAAATATGACACGCATTGGATTAGAAGTTCCCTGTTGCAGCAGTACCTCTCACCTGGTGATTCCAGAGCACTTCACAAAAGGCAGAAGCTTCCTTTGCTCTGTTTTCAGAGGAGAACACATGAAACAAATCGAACACAAGGAACTTGCATTGTAAACAGTTGAAAAAGGGCCAGGGTGTTTTCCAAGGATGACTGTTTACCCCTTGGCAGGTTTGTTTTGCAATGAAACATAATGGCCAAAGCTATTGTGCATCATGGAAGTTTTAAAAATGACTGGTTTGGGTTTGTTTTTGTTTTTGTTTGGTTTTTTTTTTTTTTTACAACCTATTGCACAGATGAATAAAAATTATTATTTTTCCTTAATACAGTACATGGCATTTCTCCTCAATTGCACTAGAAGTAAATTTGGAAGCACTTTCAGTTTGTGTTATAGGCAAACAGGAAAGAAAAACAAGTCAGGCAGGCTTTCAATCTCCTCTCCATCTCTCTGCCCACTGTTTTATCCCCGCCCTCTCACATCTCAGAGTCCACATACATCCCATTGATCAGGTAATCCACTTGGGTGTAATCCTTCTTCTTGTAGCTCTCATAGGCCTGCATAAGGAAAAGAACTATAACAGTTATGAAAAAAAATGTACCAACTAAAAGCACTGCAAGAAGCAAACTTTTATCCACTAAGTACTGAGTCAGGGGCTCGGCAGCAATGAGAAGATACTCGTCTCCTCTGTCCCGAGGTGCTACAAGGCCTGATGCTGTTGTTTTGGGTGCATCTGCTGGAGCCATGGCTGTTGAAACAATGTGAGATGTTGACTCTATCCCCTGCCCAGTTGTGGTAACTATGGTCATAGAGGCAGTAGTGAAAACTGTGGCAGCTCTTGTAGAGCCCAGAAGAGAAGTCGATTTACTCAAGGATGTTGTGGTGCTCACTTCTGGCTCTGGATACGGTGATGTAGTGACAAGCAGTGAACCTGTAGAGCGTGAACTCCCCAAAGGGGCGAGTGCCGTGGCACGAGTGGAAGCAGCAGATGTTCCTGCACCCTGAGGCATGAGGGTGGTCAATGGTGTCCTCGGGGTCTTTGGGCCAGCTCCGACAGTAGCAGGGCTACTAGACTGGGGAGTGCTGGTGGTGGAAGCGGCAGGTTTAAACTGCTCTGTTTGAGGCATTTTTGTTCCTGCTTCAGAAATTACAGTGTCCAGAGTGGAAGTAGAAGTGGAGGACAATACTGAGACAGAGCGACTGTTTCCTGATTTTTCAGTGGTGGTCACAAGCACGGTGATATGGCTGGAAGCGGAAGCAGTGGTGTCACCAGAAGTGGGAGAAGAAGCAGTGGGTGACATGCCTTCAGCAGGGGGACTAGAACCTCCAGAGCCATTTGAGGCCTTGGCAGTTGTTTCATAAGCTGTAGTGAGGACAGCTGTATTCTTAACATTTGTTGTTACAGCTGTGGCAGTGGTGCTGGGCGCTGTGGTGCTGGGCGCTGTGGTGCTGGGCGCTGTGGTGCTGGGCGCATTGCTTGAAATTGTTTTGTTTGCATTTGCTGTCACATCTTTACCATC
>JAAGNO010025893.1:29201-44081 GCA_033439905.1 Ceryle rudis
ATATACCTATTAAAAAAAAATAAAAATAAAAATTATATTTATATTGAGAGTGTTCTACTAAACACAATCCTATCAGCAGGAATCAAAAAAAAAAAGTACAAACATCAGGCAAGCATCACTGCACACAAGATACAGACACTGATGCAGAAGCAGGAAGAGAAAAGACCATTCCCAAATTCAGGGAGAGGGTCTTTCTTTGGAAAGAGTACTTTGCTCTTCTTCCCTAAGGCCTCAGCTGAGAATAGCTCAAGTCACAAGCCACATGTACAACAAAGCCAAACCCAAAGCGCACAGGTGTAAGGCAGCACAGACATGATGCTTTTTGACTCACTCTAGGACCCATAATGTTGTTCCCAGGCACAGCACAAGGGTTTCCACCAGCTTGAGCACAAGGGGAACTATAGTCCTGGAGGGACAGGACTCCTTTACTTCAAGTCAGTCAAAACCAAGAATCAACTTTAGTTGATTCCTGCTTTGATTTTCCTGATCATTGCAGAAAGCTAAAAGAAACTTCAATTGAAAACAAGCAAAAGGCAGTATTTAAGGTCTTCCAAGACATGGCATGGACACAAGCTGTTAAGGAAGACTGACACCCACAGTAAGTCTTCGTTGTTTTATGCGGGGAAATGAACAGGCAATGTCTTTTCTTCATTACCAATGTGCACATGAGACTGTCCCAATGGATGGACTCTCATCCTTGAAGTCACTGGAGCAGCTCCAATTGACTTCAGAGCAGATCATCAGCTTCTACCTGGACTTACCCTCCTGTTTCTAAGACCTTTTAAATTTTTATATGAGCTTCCAAACAGTTCAGCCCGAACCAGACCAACTGATAAGTCTGTTCCGTAAGTACTTTTTAAGTGCAATGTTCTTCCTCATCACTGAGGTAAGCTTTACTCCTCATCGTTCAGTTAGGAAATGTCATGGCCTTCAAAGAGTGCTGAGATTCAACTTTGTGTGACATCTCCGAGGTGGCCGTGACAACCACAATTGAAGACACAAAGGTGGTTCACAACACAGAATCAGCAGCATGTGTGAATGGTATAAATAACACAGTGAAAAGCATCCCACAGTCACTAGTAACACGCGTAAGACCGTGATATAGCCATCTACGCAAGAAGTTTTGCCCTGAGCTCTCATGTCCTGTCCCAACTATGCTTTGACGCTTCATACCATGAAACTTTTGATTCCAAATTTTCCTCCTTACTCTATTAGAGTCCTAGAGCCCCAAAGAGGGGAACAGTTTTAGCCTCAAAACCACCCTGCCTGAAAAAAGGTGGAATATGAACATCTACCCCAGGCTTCACAGAGGAACACAACATACAGGTCCACATCGGATATCAAAGAGTCAAAGACGGGGACAAAACTTGATACTAAAAAATGCAATGCCCCAAATTCAGGATCACTAGTCACCCTACAAGTTCCCGGAGGAACTCAAAGCCTCCTTCCTGCTTTTATATTTATTCTAGTAAAAAAAAAAAGTTACTTTGCCTGTTGAAAATAAAGGGACACATCATCTACATCCTCTGCTCACCCAGAAAGCAGGGGAGCATGAAAGGACCAGACTGCAGGGTACTGACCTTAGCTCATGTCCTCCTTTGTGGCTTCTCCCCGGCATGAGTGTGCACAGCATCACAGCGCTCTTGTGGGAGCAGGTTTCTCGACGCAGGCAAATGTTCATGCCTGGGTCATCCCACCTGGCAGATGGAATTCTAAGTCTGACTCAACAACAGAAGCCTTGGCAGGGAAAGGCAGCTCATCAGCTCCATCTAGTCCTGCGTAGCAGAGATTGCACCTCATGTCCACCCAGCACCAGCTTTCTCAAGGTCTCTCTCCAATTTTGCACACCCAAACCAGACTGACTTGACTCATTCCTTCTCATCACTTGCTCTTCCAAGCACACCTTAGGAGGTGTTGAAAGAATCAGGGCAGAAGAGGAGATGACCTGTGCCATACACAACTGCAGCCCCCACAACACCCTACACAGGCACCTGATGCCCAGGAAAACAGCCCTGTGTTTTTGGCAGGGAATTGGTATAATTCATCCAAGGTAACCCAAATACTTTCCCCACTGTTCTGAATTACAAGGCACTTCCACAAGTTAGCCTTTAGCACGCTCTTGCTGTCACTCTTAGCATATGCTGTTGTTTAATCACTGAAAACTCCAGTTGACAAGTCACAGAGCAAGTGGGAAAGCAAGGGAAGATGTGAAATACTCGGCCCACAAGAGACTTTCCTAGTGCAGACAGATCCTTGCTGCCAGACAACATAAGTCTGGTTTAAACTCTGAATCCTTCAACTTAAAAGCAAGTGATTTGGGTTCCTTCCAGAACACTACAGGTACCTCACATCAAGACACTCAGAGCACTTGTCAGCCTGCACTCCCACCACAACGTGCAGAAACAAGCTGCACTTTTTGTAACGTTCACAGGTCACAGGCAGAGATTCAGCAAGCAGAAAACAAGAAAAAAATACATCATTAAGGGTAAATTTTAAAGAGTCCAGCTTATGTTTATTGTCTCTCTTCAAGGTAAAATGCTTACAAGGAACAATATAGCCTCAGAAGTGACACTGAGAATGAACTGGCTGTATAATAATAATAAATGCATTTATTGTTTTAAACAAAACAGTAAAGAATAACAGCAATGAAGACACAGACCACTCTCTAACTATGCTGGTTTGGTTGGTTTTTTTTTCTCTTACTTTACTGATACCTTTGCAGTTATACTAACCAACCCTCAAACAACAAACATCTTCCATTGCATTTTGGAAGTAGAGCAGCACTGTATCTTTTATCTATGCATAAATACTGTAATTGTTACTATAGTTAAAATCTCAGTCTTTTAGGAGAAAGGAAATAATCTTAATTAATCTCAACTGACCCAAGAACTACATATATTTAAAAGATCAAATGTTGATGACACTCAGTGTCTAGAAGCTGTGGCATTAACAGCAAACAGCTCCTTTCCAAGTCCACCAAGAGGATAACCAGATGCAGTCATACCTTAATGCGGTGCAGATGATGCTTGGGATGCTGTATTAAATAAATACCAGAACCCCCGGCTCGAGGTTGGGCTTTTTTGGCCTCTTCTACCTTGGCACAATCCCATACAGCCAGAACAAGAACCGTAATTACTCACAGATCACTTTTCCCAATTTAACAACTGCCTTTTATAATTAACAAGCAATAAGCTTTATTTCTGCCTTTCCATCATGTTTCTAGCCAGTCCCACGTGGCTCTATTTATATTCAGCAGCCCCAGCAAGGCCCAACCCCACACATCTACATCCCGGAAAGTACCAGCTAAAGCTTCTTCTCCAGATCGTGTAGCTCCCCAGAAGAAACCATCCTCTGGCAACTGGAGACAACACAAAGCAAGTGATGAATGCTACTGTTTCCATCAGAAGTAATTGTGAGAAATCAAGCTAAAATTCACTCTTTGAGCACTACCTTTTCCATCTGCAGAGCATCCCTGAGGAAATTAAAAGTCAAATGAAACCACAAAAGACAGCACCAAATGAAATCTGGGAAAGGACTACACTCTGAAAAGAGCAAAGCTTACTTTCACCATCTGTGGCTATAAGTCAGCGGGGAACAAGTGCGCTGGAAAACCAGAGTAACTTTTGAGTCAACAACCAAATGACTGATGATTTTGTAATGTACACACACATCCAGAGTGCAGGAGCATTGCCTGCTGCGTTTCAGAAGTGTCCCTCCCTTCTTGCTGATTTCCCTGTGCCTGAGCCAAGGAATTTGTAGGGAAAAAAAAAAACAAACAAAAAACCAATCAGGCAAACAAACAACAACAACAAAGTATTATTTCAAACAACATTGATTTGGACATGTTGCAAGAGCAGGGCAAAGCCCTGGAATATAAATCCCTTGCCTCTGTGCCCTCCCAGCCAGCCTCAGCTGCTCCTGGTTGGGCAGCTGCAAGGCACACACAATAACCGCACCAAGGTGAAAATGCAGATGTTGAACCAGACAAGAAAAACCCAAACAAGGAAAGAGGGAGCCTGTGAGTTCAAGATCCCAGCTACAAAGCGAGCAAAGGCAATCATTTAGAGCAACACACGCTCCTTTATGCTGTCAGCAAAGGGCCAGCAGACATTGCCCCAAAATTCATATTGGCAAGTGTGCTCGAAGTAGGCCTGAAATAGGGTCAGAAAGCTGCAAAGAAACCTTCTGTCTTCAGTAAAACAAGGCAGCAGGGAAAGCAAGGGTGAAACACCTTCTGTAGAAAATGATGCTACTCTCTCATCAAATGGAGAAGACATAAGGCCTGGTTTCAACTTGCAGTTGCTGCTAAACACTTCATGTGTTGCCAGCTCTCAAAACTAGTGCTACATTTCACCCTCCAGAAAAACAGAATCTAACCAGATTTTGCTAAGGGAAGACAAGCACGTCTCCTTTTGTGAGTTGAGGCTGGAACGCGGGAGGTGGGGAATCTGTGCTGCAATCTTGAGAAACATTTGGCTTCCCGAGCTTATATTCAAGGCTGAGGTTGCACCCGTGAATAGCTCTGGGGACAGAAGGGGCAGCACCAAGGCACATGAGGCTGACCCGCTGTCAGTTGAGCCTGACCAGATGAAGTTATACTGTTCTCTGAACAGCAGCTTTACAGCCATAAAGCTCCTCTGGCTTGCAAGGAAAGTCAATGACAAGTTACAAAGCTTTTTCTATCACATGCTATCAACGATGAACTGAACAGAGATTGTGAAGCTGAGATTACAGGCGAAGAAATGCATTACTAGGTCCCTGGTCTGGATGCAGTTCCTTTGACTTCCCAAAACAGATGCACAGTGTGAAGAGTTCCTACTTCCTTAGACAATCCAGGATACAATGGTCAAAGTTCACTCTGCTGCCCCAGTACAGGTTCTCCATGCCCCCACCATTTCCAGTACTAAGAAAATGCTCCTCTGGGAGGATGACTGAGATGGGACATGCACTCTTCCATACTTTCAGAGGGAGTTTTGAAGGAAAATGTACCTAGAAATCACTGAGTCTTGTCTCATGGATACACCAGCCAGGCTAGGATGGTGACCAACAAGCTGGAACAGATAAACACCTGGGGCTGACAAGAGGCCAGCAGAGCATTTGAGACTTATCTGCCGCAACGGTAGCATGCAAGTTGCACATGCTCTGAAATGCAATTCAGAGAAGAAACATTCCCAGTTCAGGTCCAGAATAACATCACTTATATTCCTTCTTCTACCACACGACTTCTTCAGAGAGTAACACTGCACAGCTGGCCATGTCTGAGCAGTGGTTGAATCACCACCCCTGGCCATGTTTAGAAGTCATGTGGATGAGATGCTGAGGGACATGGTTTAGCAGTGGACATGTAGAGTAGGTCTTGATGACCTTGAAGGCCTTTTTTCAGCCTGGGTGATCCTATGATTCTATGCCTTAGAAAAGAGCTGGCACATCCCTCCACATGAGCAGACACACTCCCTCACTGCAGTAAGCAGAATCGGGTGTTAGATGGACATCGGTTTGGTCTGCTGCTTCCTTTTTTGGTATTTCTCCTGTTACATGTCCACAAAAAAAGATTTTAAAAATCCTACAAAGTCAAAAAGTCCCCACAGACTGCACCATGGAGGATTCTGTTAACAGCAACAGCCCAATAAGCAAAAACATTCTCATTAGGTAGCCATAAAGTTATACATATTTACTCCCCTAAATATGAACCACCTCCTTCAGTTTGCAGCATAGTCCCCATCTATGGCTGAATCTTCCACCAATCTGCATGACACGCACCCACAGGAAAGGTGACTGAGATGCCTACAGCAGCATCTATAGGTTTCAGGGAATAAGCCAAAAGATGCCAAGAGCTGCAAATGAAATCAGATGAACAGAGGCAGCATCTTTGTTCAGTGCACCCAACGCACCCCCAGAATTCACATCTGACCAATTTCAGTGTCAGAGAGCAAGGAATAATCCAGTGCCACTGAGCAGAGAGCCTCTGAGAAAGCTGCTGCAGCCTCTGGAAGACTGCTGTGGAAATGGTGCTTTTTAAAAGAAGTTTGCAGCTGCTGAAGTATCTCTCCAGCTGCTGAAGTATCTCTCCAGCTGCTGAAGTATCTCTCCAGCTGCCTCATGACTCGCTGCAAGAAAACCCATTCTTTTACTCCTAAATGGCCAAACATCATAAACCAGGACTTTCAAGATTCTCCACGTGAATAGAACAAACACCTTAAAGCCTCTCTCAAAGATGTGGAATGCCAAACTTTGCTGAGAAACTCTGTGATCACACTTGGCCTTGGCTAACAAATGAAACTTTCACATGTATAAAGCACTTTGGGCTCCACGCTGACAAAGGCGCATCATGCTACACAGGGCCAAGGCTGTGCAAAGCTCACAAGAAACAGCATCCCTGGAAGGCCAACTACCACCACACCCCCATGGAAGGCTGGAGAGCCTTTTCCATACAAGAGGTGGATTAATGGCAGGCTCTAAACAGCAGACCTCATTCGTGCAGATATTAAAGTCCCTTTTCTTTCAGGTTCAAGATTTTAAGCAGCTTGCTCAGCCTTCCTTTCTGCACCAGGAGCCCAGAGGAAAGAGGTTTTTGTGGTTAGAACCCATGTCTGACAGTGGCACAACCCAAGCGCAGGCTCCTTCCCTCCTCCCAGCTTCCTTTGGCACGTTTAGCCACAGTGGGTTTTGTGGTGGTTTGGGTTTTTTTGGTTGGTTTTTTTTTTTTTTTTTTTTTTTTCCCCCGTTAGTTTTGGTTTTAATATTACCAGCTTTACCCATCCCCATCTTCCTTCGCCTTGGCTCCCCGCTCATATTCCTCTCAGGGCAAAAGGCAGACAGCTTATGCATTTGTTACGCCACCAACGAGGCCAGCCCACACTGGGACCATTGAGGCTTCACAGCCATCACCCTTGCCTCTAAGAAAATAAATATTGAAGCTTAAAACCCCCAAACCAGCATCACACATCCATCATCCTTTCTCACTCATATTAGTGCCATGTTCTGCAGTTCAGATGGTGAGAAGTGCTACTCAGCAGGGCAATTTTCCTGTGAAAAATGACCAGACAGCTATTTCGTTTATGAAAATGTGGCTTGTTTTGGAATATCTGAAATGATCCAGTTTTAATATAAAGAAAAATGAACTGCCAAAGACTAGCTGCATAAAGCTGTGACTGGGCAATAAATCTGTCAACAAAAATACCTCTGAGCAATAAAAATGTGCACTAAGGCTCAACTGCAACCTTCCCTGGTCTGATCTGCACCCAAAGCAGATAGCTAAGTTCTAGGAGTGCTCATGTCTCCTGGGAGCAGGAGATCACACACAGGGCATTTCACACCACGTGTTTCAAATTACAGTGCTTTCAACAAGACCTTCCAAAGAACCATCCCAGTGAGCTCCCACATGAACTGTGCAGCCATTGAGCTAACCCAGAGCAAAAGAGATCGAAGAGAGTAAAAGGCAAGCTCACAATTTTGGTTTCTCTAAGTGTCTGCAGACAGAGGTGCTCTGCAGCACAGGGGCTTCCTGCTTGCTGAGTGATGGCCTTAGAAGCAGCACAGTGAACAGGCACAGGAATAAAGTGCATCTGAGGTGCCATTAAATCCAAACCTGCCAAGTCTGGAGTGAGCAGAGAATTAAACAATCGGTGACTTCAGCCTGAAGGTACAATTAACCGAGTGTGACTTTTGGAGCAAATAAAACTGCCGGTGTGTTAAAGGCTGGTCACCCACCCACCTTCTGCCCTGCAGAATTTTACTGCAGTCAGCAATTTCCTGGCAATACAGGTCAAGTTAAATTTCCCTGAAGTTGATCGCTTCAATACTATCTTTCACTGCAGAGAAGTCATTATGCTTCTCTATGGGTTCATGTGGCTGTAATACTAATTTTAGGGATATAGAAAACAGAGGACACATCTTCATCCAGAACATAAGGTTCTGCAAGTTGGCTCAGGAGTTTAAGCCTGTGCTTGGTTCTCAGCAGGGTTCCGCACAGTGGTGACAACACCCTACAATACAAAAGCATCAGGCAGTACTGTGGAGAAATATAGAGAATTAAAAAGAAATTAAAAAATAATTCCAAAGATACATGCCTTCACCTCCAGTTATCCTCACAAGCAAAACAACATGAAGGCTTTTACATGAAAAGAGGTTTTCTTATGCAAGAGGTTTTTTCACGATTTGGATGTATCTATTTTAACTCCAGAAGGAACCTTTGCAGGTGTCATCTGACTGATTTCGCTGTGGTTCTGCAAACAAATTTGTCCAAAGATGTGCAATAACAGAAGAGCTCACTTAGCGGAGGGGCTTGCAGTTTTTAGTCAACTCCCAGCTTGCCCACTCCACAGTTTGTGTTACATCTGTTTCCACTTTCAGAGGGGTCAAAGACCAAGTGGCGAACATACCACCCAGAAAGAACTGCTTGCTAATATTGCCAAAACCTGCAGGGGGAAAAAAACCCACCCAACCAAAACCAAACAAACAAAAACCCCAAAACAAACAAACAAAAAACAACCACAAAGAAACCAAACACAACAAAAAAAAACAACAAACCCAAACGACCGAAGCCCACAAAACCCTGCACCTCACCAACATTTTCTGTTTACATTTTATTCTAAAACTCAATTTTGTCCCTGTATTCCTTATGAGAATGGGCCACCAGCCCCAGAAATCTGCTTCTGTTACAGCTGTTTATTCACTGAATGTATTTCGTTGCATCAACAGCTTGCAGCCATTACAAGATTTTCAAAGGCTAGAAATCCTCACTCCCTTTGCAACGGACAGAAAAGCAACAAATGGGAATCTACGAATAGACCAGATCCAGTCAAAAGCTGTTTGCTAAACAGAAAACAAACCCAATTCCCATGCTTTTGCTTCTCAAATCTGCTGGTAACAAAAGCCATCTGCATTACAGCTCCATCCAGGCCACGTGCTTCTCAAACTCCAGCAGCAAGTGTCCATGAAGAACATTATCAGCTGTCCCTGTGCCAGCCTATCTGCCGTAGGCAGCAATTCTTCAAACCCACAAAGCACAAGTTTAATTGTATATGTGAGAGGAAGTCTAGCAGAACTAGGGGAACCTGTGACCTGCATAAAATTAAGTCATGTGACCACTGGCAGGCTCATGACATTGCATTGACCTGCTGGCTTCACTGTCCAGAACATGCCCACTAGAGCCAGGTGTATCCCAGACACTATCAGTGATGCATTTCAGCCATAGCACATAGAATCATGCAATGGTTTGGGTCGGAAGGGACCTTAAAGATCATCTAGTTCCAACCCCCCTGCCATGGGCAGGGACACCTTCCGCTATGCCTCCTCCAGTCATCTCAGATACGGTCACTGCAGCCGGAACACAGTCATCCTGTTGTATCTACAAGTCAAATATGAACTGTTGGTTTGGCCATCCCTTGAAAAACGCTGCCACAGATGAAGATATAATTGTTCTTGGTGTCAATTACTGCCTTGCTTCATGTCTTCAGGAAGAGTCAACACAGCTTTTGTAGGAGGAAATTATCAACCATATCTAAAATCTTTGAGTCTATTCATTACACTGGATTTGCATAAAAGTTTTTGGTGAAGGACCATTTCAAAGTTCTGATGCAAACTAAGATGCTGTTGGCTACAAAGAAAGGCTTTGCATGAACATAACTGAATAGAAAGGAAGCAAAGAGCAGAAATGAGATGTAGGTTTTCACAAAGAAAAGTGGTCACCGGTGAAGTTCCAGAGATCTGTGCTGGGGCCTTTTCTATTCAACACTCACAAAAGATTTTAAGAGAAATGGAGTAGTGGGAGAATATCAGCTTTTAACTGAACTGTCAAAGGGTCTCATCGTACCAAGTGTCAGAGGATGATGTCTTTATCCAATATTACTGATCACTGTCAAAGACAATAATGTACTAGACAGACCTCTGCTTCTAACTCATGCAGGTAGTCTCATGCACTTAAGGTCCTCTAACAGTGCAAAGTAAGCTGACTGATGAACAAGTCCTACAGCTCTTGCTGACCAAATTTCCACTGCACCATTGTTAATAAAGGCCCAGAAGCAGTGATGTGGCCATACAGTTGAGAATGACAAAGGCCAGAAGCTCTTCTAGAGTTAAGGGAATCTACACACCATGGAAACCAAGTTTATTTAGGTAGCTTGGCCAGAGTTATGACTTCCAGTTAGACATTAAAGAAAGTACCTGCACTGTTTTCACAGAATCATAGAATGTCTGAGGTTGGGAAGAACTTCTGGTCGAATCCTCCTGCTCAAGCAGGGCCACTTATGGCAAATTGCCCAAAACCATGTCCAGATGGCTATTGAGTATCTCCCAGGACAGAGACTGCACAGCCTTCCCAAGAAGAATGCACACCCATTTAGTGCAGGTAGAGATCTAGGGAGCAAATGCTCTTTGTGTGGACATGGAGAATTCCAACTTAGCACTGGGCATTTCTCAGCCACCAGGAACTCCCATCCTTAAACTCCTTGATAAGCCAATCTTCCTATAGTCTTATAGTAAAACTAAAAAAAAAAAAAAAAAAAAAGAAGCTGCTTTTCTGCCATGCAGAAACTACATATGGGAACTTAAGTCCAGATGCCACTGCCAGCAAAGACACGCTGATGATGTAAAGTTTCATCAAAAGGATGATTGTGCAAAGGAGCTTTGCCGACCCAAATACACCAGCCTGATCTTTGTAACAGGAGACAGCCCATCGCAGGACAGGGCATCAGCTCCAAAGAGCAGAGAATAGGTAAGGCAGACCCGCCCTCCCTTATCTCACAGGGTGGAAAAAGACATGAGAAGACTGAGCCGTTTGTGTATAGTTATAAGAGGAACTGGTCAGAGCTGGAAATGAAAAGTCTCTTGAAATCCAGCTTAGTGCATGGTCTAAAGTGTCATTAAGATCATCTCAGGAACATCCAGAAATACCTGCTGTGGGGTTTGTCTTTTCTGAAGGAGAGGGGGAAGAGGAGTGTTCCTATAACGTAAATCACATACCAATCAAGAATAATCAATAGTAAGATTCAAGGGATGATGTACATTGAGAAATGAGGAAGTAAAGAGGTAGCGCAAATGCATGAAGTAGCTTCCTGTCCCACTAATGGCTTGCTTGATCTTAAATGGATCCCCAGTATTTCCCTTCACCCAGTCTGCATTCAAAACACTTCTACCTTTATTCTCTGATCTTCAATTTATTCCTGGTTCATGAACAGAGATGAAATTTGCCTTCACCCATCCACACATGCTCAGCTCCTGCTGACTTGTACACAGTTTCCCTTCACTAATGGTCATGTTCCACAGCAGTTTCAAATCTGCCCAGAAGGAGCAAAAAAAAAAAAAAAAAATTAAAAATTTTGCGTGCAGGAACTTAACCAGGCAAACACTTGTAACTATTCTCTTACTGTCAGGAATTATTGTGCCTTTAAGGGAAGCAAAAGGCAATAAAATCCTGGATTCAGTAGGACTACAGCTGAAAGCATAGGGGAAAAAAAAAAATGTTCCATACATTATCGTATGGAACCAGAGAGCCACTTCTGAGACTGTCAAAGCATTTTGATTAAAGGATGGAAGAGTGGAAAGGTTTATCCTGCTTTTTAATACAGAGAAGCCAAAGAAAGAAAGATAGAGAAGACGACTCAGCAAAAGAACATGCTTAATCCTATTAAAATTAATGAGATTTCATCCTAGTCTCCACACACAAGTTGTATTGGGAGTTTAGCTTAAGTGGATTTAAACCCCGATTTAGTTAAAGTGTTGCAAAGTCTCCCCAAGCCAAACAAATATAAATCCAACAGAAATACACATGCAAAATTCAACAAATTTAATCAAATAGTTTCCTCCCTCCACCCCCCTTTTTTTTTTTCTAAATAAACCAAATCTAAAACCAGGGCACCTTCTGTACCTGAAGTGTGTGCTCAAGTGCTTTGCTGAGCTATTGCATAAGCAGTTCTCCAGACCTGGCACCAAGTCAGCTGGGGCTCAGGGAAGACACCCCAACACTCTCCTGGACAGCCAGAGGGTCATCGTTTGCAGAAGCAGTGATGGTTGTGAGGAGTTGCTGGATGTCTCAATATGGTATTGGTATCCAGCAACAGTGCATCCATCCAGTAGGAATATTGCCCTCCTGGTCTTTTTAAGGGGCGGGGGGGGAAAGCCACAAAGATCATCTAATATGGCTTCTGGTGCAACATGGAGCTTCACCCAGCCATTACTGTGCCAGGGAGAGGTGGGAAGGGCATCTCAACCACCGCACAAATGAACTTTGTACCAGCTCTCTCTAGGGGTAAACATCTCCTCCTTCAGAGATGCTGCTCCCAATTTAAACACTTGAAAGGGCAAACAGCCAGTGTGGATTGCCCTTGCTCTGCGAGGCAGCTGTAGCAACGCGCAGCAGCTGAGGATCTACAGGTGAGTGCCGCTGAACCGACTGCTTTTTCCTCCAGCTTTCCCTGTAAGTGCTCTCACTAGGAGAAGTTTGTATCAAACACAAAGCAACAATAAAAGGGCATGGATAAATGTAAACCAGACATCAGCAGCACCTGAATGTGCTTCTATGTGGGGTCCAGCAACAAGAGCAGAAACGGGTGAGAGCAGATGGATCTGAGCACAGCTGCTCAGCACCCGCACGCAGGCAACGTAGAATCGCTCCATACAGAGACAACAGCTGCGAGGAACCCGACCATCCCCTGACTGCTCCGAGCCATGAGCCCAGCCTGGCTCAGAACATGCACATCAGCCAGGATGAAGCAGCCGCTGCTATATGCCTGGTTTGTGGGTACGCAGTGGAGAAACAAGTTCCTTCCCCCCACAATTTTTCACTTATGCTGGCATAAGCTCTTGTTGGGCCTGTAATGGTGCTTTCAGTTCACAAAGCTATGTTCACGTGTGGACAGCGACACATAGAACACATTCTCAGTTAACACTGTGTCACAGCTTCACGGAGAAAAGTTTTATCCATGCCTTTAAAAAAATCCAACCAAACAAGAAGAGGCAAGGAACT
This sequence comes from Ceryle rudis, assembly GCA_033439905.1. NCBI lineage: Eukaryota > Metazoa > Chordata > Aves > Coraciiformes > Cerylidae > Ceryle > Ceryle rudis. The sequence goes on from JAAGNO010025893.1 coordinate 42,166, forward strand.
CTACCCAAACAAACCAATTCTTCACGGTTTCTTCGAGAGAAGTTTTGGACATTTCCCACATACATTGCTTTAAACGAACATCTCCATTCCTTAATGTCCCCGCAACATTTTGCCTCAAAAATTTAGCCAGTCACATAAAACTGAAAAAGTCAGCTACTACATTTTAAAGCAGCTACATTACCTAACCCTCTAATCCAGGGTATGCAGCCAGACATTTCAAATACATTATCAGGCCCTCAGCACGGATGTTTTTCGTCACTGAAGCTTGAAATTTTGCTTGCAAATTACTCTCATTGCCTTTGAAAAGTCTGTGCCAGGAGACTTCCCGTAGAAGGCAGGAGCTGCAGGTTGCAGGGACGTGCCAATTAGAATTTCCATAGCAGATAACCAGATGCAAAGTTTATTTTTTTTGGCAGGTGGGTTTATAAATCCAGCAGGGAATTTGCAATTAAAACAAAAAATAAAGATGTCGGCACCAACATGTTAAGAGGCATGTAGTCTGGAATTTCCCACAGAAAAGTACTGAAACAATACGTGTGTATATATATTATATAGATAAAAAATAGAAACAAGCAGCAAACACACAGCAAGTGCATTAACCTACTACAGATGTGAAGGCTAATAAAAATAGGTAACTTCCTTCTAAACTTCATGTAATGGACTGCAGGAACATAAATAGCAGTGGATGATTATGTAGACAAGTAAGATTAAAACAGAAATATATGCACTATTGAGAGACAGACACTGCATCAACACATCTTCCAGCCTAGTTTTCAAAGGTACTGAGCAGCTCTGAGGTCTAAAGGGCACCAAATGCTCACTCTCAGCAAGTTTACCTCTGTCAGCAAGGCTGCAACTTAGCTCAAGGCAGGGAGGATTATTATTTCTATGGGTTTGTTCCTTCAGTAAGCAGTCAGTGAACTCACTTTATCAGGAAACAGGAGTGCTGTTGCATGACCAAGCCTGGCAGGGATTCAGTCAGCTACCATGTAGGACGTCAAGGCACCTTCCTTGATAGGATCCTGAGACAGGATTTTTCTTTGCCAGTCCTGGAAGACAAAGTTTGGGAGATGGCAAAGGGGGAAAGTTAAGGGATTTACCGGATCCACCAGAACAAGATGCACTGCAGTCGGATATCCCCATGGGATGTTGTATTGGAGAGCTTGGTCAAAGAAGACTACATGTTCTTCCTCCCATTTACAGGATTCCAGCTGACACCCCGCTGACATTACCCAGGGTACAGTTAAACCTACTTAAGACCTTTGCTGAAGGTACCATCAAGATGAAAAAGGTTTCAGGGCAATACCACACAAAGCTGGGTTCCATTTACAAAGGTAATCTCAACTGTACGCCCTCGACATTTCCTACTCAGACACAGGGCATTCGTGCCTATCTGCGGTGTCACGGACAAGGGTGATCTGCTACAGACACCGAATTTTTGAGGTGGTCCAGAGGGCCTAAAAACATTACATTTCAGGCAGAGAATGACTTGCTGAGTCAATCGGGGCTCTTCCCCGAAATGAAATGGGCTTCCTCTGCCCCCACCCCCCTAACCAGAACAGAATCTCCCCGGAGCAGGCACCTTGCAGCGCGGGGAAGCAGCGGGTGGGCACGAAGCCACCGCTTCCACCGACGCTCTGAGCCGGTCCCAACTTACTGCCGATAATTTTATTTGCAACTTCTGGAGCAAATTTACCGCAACTTATTGCGGCAGTTTACGGCAGGGAACGGCTGCCGAGCCCCTGCTACCCGCTCCAGGCCGCGGCCACCCGTCCCCGTCCCGCCCGCGATCCGCGACGGTTCAGACCGACACCCGCTCCGCGGCCCCCGCCCTGCCCCGCAGAGCCCCAGCCCCGCCGCTCACCCGGCACGGCGCTCGACCTGCCCCGTCCCGTCCCCCCTCCCCTTACCGCTGA